>JAGFNQ010004158.1:176180-245600 GCA_024364735.1 Boesenbergia rotunda | reverse complement strand
TGGCCGATTTGATTCGTAGTTAATTATATATCAATATATAGATCGATACAAGTAACAACTAGCTTTTGTGGCTGGGTTGTAACGGAAGAAGGATTAATTATTATTCTAGATATTCATAATTATTTTTTATGTGATGGACTGATGGTTAATAGTGAGTATTGTCATTAAGAGGTCTGAGTCAAATCATGGTAAAACCAGTATGTTCATCCTCTCCACGCGCTAGCCACAGCATCCAGCCTAGTAGCCTCTGTGATTTATCTCCTTCGTGTTGGCCCTGTGACGGGTTGGTGCTGGCGCTGAGGCAAGTAAATCCGGGCTAGTAACCTCCATGATTTACCTCCTCCGTGTTGACCCTGTGATGGGTTGGCGGGGGTGCGGGGGCGAGTAAATCGCCTTTTACCACCAAGATATTCTCAATTATGATATATTTTGTAAATATTTTTTTTCAAATGAGACATGAATCTTGGGACGTTGAGATTCTGAACCGTCCATCGTGAATATTTCTCGATTTATCCTATCGATTGATGAGAAATTTTAATAGAGCCGAATCGTTTTTAATTTATGCAAGTCCTAAATTAGGAATTATGATTTCCCTACTTACTGCCTGATTAATTTCATCAGATGAAAAGACAATCGTTTAGATAGGTCACCTTCTAAATTAATCTTATCGAGTTACGTACATGGGTTCAATTCCCATGCTTCTTAAGGCCTCATTGTCAAGTAGTTAGCCCATCGTTCTTCGCTGACTCAATGATCGTTTCACGCCTTATTTAATAATAATAATAATTATTATTATTATTATTATTACTTTTGTTTCAGTTTTAAAGTGGATCGTTTGATTTACTTCTCTGATGTTTCAGTCCCGAACGATATATAAGAACAATCAATGGTGGGCGGCATTAGATCGTTGTCTAAATTGGACTTAAGGAATCAAAGGAAGTTGACAATTTGAATGTCGATCTTTAATTATATCCGGTTCATATTGTCAACTTATGCGTCGTCGGTTGCTTGACGTGTTTATCTTCGACTTTTTGAAGCAAGTAGATGGATATCCCACGACTTTTTGAAGTACAACAGCTTTTGACAGTTTAGATGTTTAATGGCCGACCTATTAGATTCAAACTATGGTATTATGATCAATAGAGTTTTTGTGAAATTAGAATTGTCCCGGGCGTAACACAGATGATGAACTAATAATATTTCTGACGTATTAACTGTTGATTTTTGTTTGAATTTCAAATATTTTGGTGTATGTGTTTAGTCCGACATTGCTAAGCTAAGAGAGTTGGAAGACTTTATATATGAAGTCATTCCTACTATGCTTAGAAAGCTTAGGAGGACCTACACGCATGCGCGGGCTGAGCCCAAACTAGGTGGTTTCAAGGGGTCTGGGCCGGAAATCTATAAACCGAGCGCAACGCACGCGATTATCGCGCGCAGGGGGGTGCAACTCCCCAGCCCGTGGGTCTCGCGCTTGCGGGCGACCCGGTTCGTTTTTGTAGATTTCTGTTTATAAATCATTTTAGTTTTTTCTTTTTTCTGTTCTTTTATTTTGAGAAACCAACAGGCGCGACTTTCCTCAGCGTCGCGCACGGCGCGACGCCTCGCGGCCTCAGTGCGAACTCGAAGTTCGAGGCACTCAGTGTCTCTTCGGATCTATAAAAGAAGGGGAAGAATGTAGAGCACTCATTCACTGCTTCTCTTCTCTTCGAGCATTTCCTCTTCTCTTCAAGCGTTTCTTCGGTTTTGGGTCTTCAGGCTTCGCCTTATGCGATCTGAGTTTGTCTCCGAGGGCAGCGTTCGTCTTGGAGTGCACCTACGAACGCCGCGTGATTGTCGGATCTTGGGAGAGTTTTGCCAGAAACCTTTGCACCATAGGGTGACAATCAATTCTCTAAGGACAGTCGGCACGCCGACGCTTCAACCGGATAACTATTACTAACTCTGCACTTTTCTTATCAGATTTCTATATCTATATATTTTATTGTCTGCTACTTTAGTGCATATTATATTTACTATTTTATAAATAACATTAACTAGAGGTCGATTCTTAAAAAATAATGACGTAGATTTTTGATCTTATTGTTTGTATATCTATATGAATCTTTCTTCGTATATGTAAAATCGATTTTAAAAGGCTGTAGCAGATTTATTTATTTATTTTTAATGAAATTAGAATTGGTCTTTAACGCTGCCTCTTTTGAATTCCCCTAAGGCTATGTTACAACGATAGGATAATTAGTTGTTAACTTAAATATCCACGGTTTAATCCCCAATTACGACGCATTTTATAAGAATTTTTTCATCAAATAGGGTGAAAAACCCTGGGACGTTAGGTTTCTAGACTACTCACTATGAGCGCTCCTCGATTTATCCTAATGATCGATAAAAAACTTCCATAAAATTGAGTCGATCATCCCAAATTCAATTTATTTGATTCATCATTGTTAGTGTCATATACAAATTGTAGATGGGAAATTACTACTATTAATTTGTGTATGAAATGAAAATAATATTTTTTTTAAATAGATGACCACGTGTTGAAAAAATGATTCATGGGCTCCCACGTAGGTAATCTGTGCCAGCGAAGTGCCGCCCAAGAATGTGGTCCATTGGATGTCGGCGGTCAACACGTGGGAGTAGGACAGTGACGCATGGGCACGTTCTGTAGAGTTTTGTAGTCCGACGTCCATTCAAGATGGTAAAAATTGATGGCTTATTTTCAAGGTCTTCATCAATCAATCTCAAAATAAATATAAAAAAAATAAATCATCAAAATTTATAATCTAAATACTAATGTAATTAGTACACAAGAGGACGGTCACACTGTTATCAAATTTTAACTTTCAAATTTTATGATAACAATATCCATATATTAATCATTAGTTCATCCTCAAAGACGTGTCAAGCAACCATTCGAGTGTCACGTCCCGAGGAGCTACTCATCCGATATTGACCAGACTACCACTCCCTTGACTCGGTAGACAATTCGAAAATCTAATCTCTATGACTCCCTCAGCCCGCTTGTACCGCAGCCTATAGGGCTGCAACAAACCGCTGAATGAAAAGAAAACAGAAATGACGACAAAAACTGCGTACTGGTACGACTTATGACAAAGCAAAACGAAAGCAAGGCCTCCATGACACACAAAAGTACAACTATACTATATGGAAAAGAAACGACACAACAGAGCACAAATACAACAGCGGAAATGAAAAGATAAAACGAATAAGGAAAGGGTGCCAACATGTACCACTATCAAAATACAAAGACAACCTCGGAAATCATCTCGAAAACACACGAACTGGGACAGGCTGCTGAGCACTCCGGTCGATCATCCTGAAAGGGGAAAAACAAGGCTAACAGGGTGAGACCAAGGAACTCAGCGAATACAATCTAATAAGTATTGAAAGCTATACTAGCAGTAAGTCACCATCTAATACAATACTGAAGAAAAAATACAATAAAAGAAAATGCAAAACTGAACCATAGAAAGGAAAGTACATACCTACCTGTGTCGATCCAAACCCAATAGCATGTATGTCAACCAAATACAACAACCAAGTGCAGCAAACACAATCAAATGCAGAGATGCATAGCATACTCATGATGCAACATGGGTCAGTACCCCTGACGTCAGTCGGCCACCGTCGCGCATCACGCGAAACCCAGTGGGTAGGGCTCTGATCATGTCCTCCCTCCACTCAGATGGTTACCGTCGCGCATCATGGGAAACTGAATGAGCATGGTCTCAGACCGGAACGTACTTCGCCCTAGGGAAAAGTAATGCTCCCTCATCCCTAACTATCTCCAAACAGAATAGGAGACCTATCGCAACACCGTGACCTATAATCCACTAACGAAGAGTGGAACTAGGACTACATGACAGGTCATGTGGCAAGTCTGAAGACTCATCTCAACCACTAGGGAGTCAAAGGTCGCCTACATATGCCCCTACACCAGTAGCACGTCCGACGGCCCATCTCAACCTCCAGGGAGTCAAAGGTCGTCCACCTATACTACGTGCAATAATGATGCATGTCACTCTCCCATGCATCATCCACTATCTATCTTTACTGTCATCTACATGATATGCAGTAGTCTAAATAACCAGTATGCACCATAACCTAAACCCTAACGCAAGGTATAAGGTAAGCTGAGCATAAATCCAATCCACGCAGTAATACAGAACAGTAAATAGTAAAACTAACAAATACAACTACTGAAAGGAAAGGGTACAGAATAAAAATATCAGGTATCCCTACTGCTATCTATATTTAACTATGCATAAGAGACGAATATATCTAATACAGATATAGTCAAAAGTACCTGTCTCGATATAAAGGAGTCCAAGCGACTAGAACCCCCCCCCCCTCGCGTCCAAAATAATAGTCGCGACGCGCCAACTACGTCAATGCCCTGCATCAAAGCATTCCACTTAACTATTTATACATTTATTAAATAACCTAACCCAACTAACCAAGACTGAGTTCAGATTAGGTCTAACCTAAACCTAATCCAATCAACCAAGATTGGATTCATATTAGGCCAACTTAAACATAATCCAATCAACCAAGATTGAGTTTAGATTAGGTCTAACTTAAATCTAACCCAATCAACCCAAATCTAATCAATTGAACCAAATAACACCAACCAAATCAACCCAAAGAACTCCAAAAGCTAACTTGCATCAACATTAATCGGAGA
Organism: Boesenbergia rotunda; assembly: GCA_024364735.1. Classification (NCBI taxonomy): domain Eukaryota; kingdom Viridiplantae; phylum Streptophyta; class Magnoliopsida; order Zingiberales; family Zingiberaceae; genus Boesenbergia; species Boesenbergia rotunda. The sequence continues at coordinate 240,892 of JAGFNQ010004158.1, read as the reverse complement.
ACATCGCAGGGATCAAAACAGAGAAACCAAAAACAAGAACAAACACAAATTAATAATAGCAGAAATCCCAACCGAATCAAACTAATCCACAACACAGCAAAACAGGGAAAAGAAAGCCAAATCCCATGAAACAAACCTAAACTGTGATACTATCAAAGGGTAAACAATCCCAAACGAATAACAAACCCAGGCTTATAAATCCAATCTGATCAAGAACCACAACAACAGCATGGATCAGTGCAAATCAAAGGCAAGACTGATCAGAAGAATCAAAGCCCAAAAACCCAACTCCGAAACTGCTCTAACCCCCCAAACAGATCAATAACAGCAGAATCACAGCTACAATCCAAGCAAAAACCTAGGTTCAACCAGATCTACACTTAGAGAGTCTTACCTGAGATCGCGCACGTGCTTGAATCTCCGGAACGCTCAGCCACAAAGATCAACAATCGCCCTATAGATCAACGATTAGGGTTCCTTAAACCAAACGGAAATCGTGATCAAAGGACAAACCCAACCCCCCCCCCCCCCCCCCCCCCTCAAGATCTACTCGATCAGGACAGAAAAGAGGAGGTAAAAGAAACCTATCCGTGAATCCCTAATGGAGCTCTGGCGGAGAAGAAAACGCGATCACCGGCGTCGACTTGCGACCCCCCACACAGAGCTACTGCTTGGATCGTCCAGCTCGCGAGGTAAAGCAAAACCCCCCTGGGAAACGATCCACGGAGTCAGCGGCACCGGCTGAATTGGAGCGGAAAACTCGATCAGAGGAGAAGGAAAAGAGCAGAGGAAACAAACGAAAAGAAGTTGCGCGATCTGCCGAGTGAAGGAAAGAAAGGTTTTTATAAAAGATTAGTCTTTTACAAAAACACTCTTCTATTTTATCTATTCACATAGGAGCCCCCAAGTTTGGAAATTTTGCCTTTAAACCCCTCGATTTTCTATATTTCAACATCGAGAAAGTAGTAGTAATCATATATAGAATAGTGTGATTTCAATTATCAGCTACATTTAAAAAGCACCGGTTCCGTAGCTTCCATTCCTCGTGGATCAGATCACGATTGTTTTAGTTCCAATGAATTAAAAGTGGTATTAAGGTGACAGATTTATCTTTGTTGCGATAGCGGTAGATCGTTTGATTTGGAATTTAATTGGCAGTAGGGGTGTCAAAAATTAACACGACTCGATGATCTAATTCGAATCAACCCGAAAAAAATCGAGTTCGGGTTGAAAATTTTCGGGTTCAGGTCTGGTTCGGGTTGGATTTCGGGTTGAAAATTTTCGGATCGGATTCGAGTCAGATTCGGGTTGATCCGAATTTAATGTTTAGTAGATTTTTTAGAGTAAAATCAAATTTTATTTTAAAAATTAAGATATTTTATGAGTATTGAGATAAAAGTGAAGAATTATAAGAAAAAATAACGAAAAAAGATGTTTTAAATCGATTTTTTCAAGTTATTCGGGTTGGTCGGGATGGTCGGGTTCGGGTTCAGGTTTGAGCGTTTCAGGTTGAATTCGAATTCGGGTCGTGTTCGGGTTGGAAGTTTAAAAAAAAATTCCAATCTGACCCGAATCCGATTCGATCTATCCAAATTGACACCCCTAATTTACAGGATTGAGAAATCTGCTCGAGAGAAAACATTAAAGCGAAGTCGTGTCCCTTCTATACGGTAAAGCATGACTAACTGAGTCTGAAAAATAATTAGAATTAGGCTCACTTGGTACTTGGTAGGACACATTTTCACTACCCTTACATGACGCAGGCACAAAAAGGATTAATATATGAGCGTCAATTCGATTGAATTGGATGAATTTAGATTGGGTTCAAGTAAGGATATTATAAAAATATTTCAATTCGATTCGAACCCAAATCAATTTGAAAATTATAATTATAAATTCAAATCGGTACCAATCCGACGTAATTTTATACAATGCGAAATTATTCTTTTACACTTTAACAGAGCGATGTCGCGTCAACTACTACATTTTAGAGCAGGATCAAATGGCTCACTGAGTGTGAAAAATAATTAGAAAGTAAAGTCGCGTCAACTTCTATATTGTAATCCCGGCATAGCTATCTGGACCACGATCCAACACGGCTGACGGAGATGACAGGTCGAACACAGAATCTATCCCGAGATCAAAACGCCTTAGGTGACACTGGATGATGGGGCCTGGCACGGGGAGGTCATGAGTCCTAATTCCCTCATTTGTGCTGGCCCAGCCTAGCCAAACCCACTCAGAGGGTGAGTCAACTCTCGGGATAATCACGATTGAAACACCCTGGCCAGACTTGTGGGCATATCCCTGACCCGAGGAAAACCCCGATCAGGTACGCCGATTGGGTATAAACCCCGATTGGGTCTCCTGGTCAGATATGACTCCGACTGACAACTCTCAACTAAGGGACGCTGATCGGCAGTAGCTCGAGTGTCCTATGACTCGACGTGTTGTATTCGTGGAGGATTCTCTTATTAGTCCTTGTATCGATTCTCTTACGCTTAGCATGTGAAAACAGTGACCGCGCCGGCGTCCGCCGACTCGGACCTGACACCAACCGTGTCAAGAAATGTAGAAATTCCGCTGGCTTAGTATGGTCTCTGACGATCACAGTGAATAAAATCAGGTTGTACTACGGAGCCACCTGCAAGTGTCAGGAAGCGCGGCGTCGGTCGACCGACTGACATTGTTCACTGACTTTTGTCCTCACATAGGACAAAAGTGGAGACAGAGTTGGTCGGCTCTCCCGACTAGATATAGGACCCTCTATCACTTACGTAGAGGTATGAATGATAATTCAAGCTACAGTACTCTCCTCATTTGCCTCCTCTTCTCTATCGGATTCTGACATGACCGTCGGAGGGTCTTGCTAGTAGCATTCTCGACGGATTGTTAACGGTCACTTTTTTGTAGACTCAGAGCCAGTCATCAACCGGAGTCTTCAACCAAGCCGTGTGTCGCCTATCACCCTCATCCTTCGACAAATTGTGCTTCGTCATCGAGCTAGGAGTCCACCTCACTCGCCGACATGATCATAGAGCAAGATCAAATGACTCATTGTGTTTAAAAAATAATTACAATTAGACTCAACCGGTAGGGTACGTTTTCCCTATCCCTATAAGATACGGGCACAAAAAAGATCAATATAGGGCGTCAATTCAGATGAATTAGAGGACTTTAGATGAAGAGTAATGATACTCTGCGCGAAAAAATATCACGAAACTCTTCATGAACCAGTCATCATGCTGACGTGGAAAAAAAAAATGAAAAACAAAAACGCGAACGCGGTGACATTTTGGTCGAAAGCGAGCCCGCCCTCTGCCTCCTCCGACGATGCAGAGAATAATTTTGAAAGAGTGAGGAATTACCGCTGGAGAAGCCAAAGCGTGTTGTTGTCGGAGCCGGAGACGTCGTAGAGAGAGTGGCGGAGCCAGTGGACTGCGACGGCCTCGCGATGGGAGGACACGCCGAGGCGTTCGGTGTCGAGGTTGCCAATCTTCTCGGCGACGGGGACGAACTCGAAGGGGAGGTCGACGGTGTCAACGAAGTCGGAAAGGCGCTTGCCGGTGGCCTCGAGGGTGTCGAGGGAAGCGCCGCCGCCAGGTCGGGAGGCGAGGTATCGGTCATAACCAGCTGTTTGAAGAAATGAGATCATTAAATCTGAAGGATAGATCGCCGACGCTGTCCCCATCTTGTCCGATTCTCGACGAATCGGCTGTAGACGGAGTTAAAGGACGAGACAAAGGAGGGGTCGGATTGTTGCCCGATAGGTGCTCCCACATCAGGACGTGGATCCGGATCGGCTTCATGCCGTGCCTGTGGAGGGAGAGCTTCTGGCTGAGGGAGATGGTGTCGAAACAGCGAATGGCTCCGGCAGAGGACACCATCCATGGGAGGACCTTCTCGTTGGACACCCTCGAGATCACCAGCAGCTTCGAATCGCTCTTCGCTTGCCGGAACAGATCCCCAAGGCCCGAGCGCGTTGAAGCTGCTTCAATGTCTGTTTCATCTACTGAAGAGATGTAGATGAAGCCCTGCAAATCGAAGAGCCTCGGTGAAAATTGACTGAGACGCAGAGAGTGAATTCGAGAGCAAACAGACCTCTTCAGTGCGACTAATGGAAAAGCCCAGCTTGGTGTCGCCTTCTTGGAGCTTGATGTCTACGGCCACTTCCCCGGCAGTCGCCGTGTACCAAAGCCGAACCGCCTTGACCACTCCAATGTCGACGTCGTGGTAGTCCTCGAACCCGTAGAGGCTGGCGTTTGCGAGGTTTGAGAGGTCTGAAAGTGATCCGGTGTTCACCGTCGCCGAGGCAGTCTCGCCCGATATGTCGTCGCGTTTGCGTTTTTGTTTTTCATTTTTTTTTCCACGTCAGCATGCTAACTGGTTCGTGAAGAGTTTTGTGATATTTTTTCGCGCAGAGTATCATTACTCTTACTTTAATTCGATATTTTTCAAGTTAGATTAACGTGTCAGATTCATTTTTTGAATCCTAGATCAATGCAATCAAGGTTGGAGGTGGACTATATAAAAAATAAATAGGATCCTAGTTCGTTTGTGATATGTTTGTGGGAATGCATTTAAATTACCTACTTGAGAAATAAAATATAATGATAATTGACTAAAAGGTGCATTTAAATTAGTAGAATTTTGAAAAGGTGTATTTAACATTCAGATTTTTTAAAATGACACATTTATTTTCTGTTTTACCCGTCAATTATTATGGTGCTATTAAGAGTTAAGACCAATGTGACATTACATCTTCCATCACTTATTAACTTGAGGTGTAGAATGAAAAACAAATACGAAGATATCTAAAAATTAAATATTATTTTTGAGAATTCCATAACTCTGAGTGCGAATGGCATTCTAATCACTTCATGTGGCGAACGTTAGGCTCCTTGGTGAATAGCTTCCAAATATGAATTTGTACGTTTTAATGATATCAAAGAGATTGAACTGCAGGTAGACGCATTCATGTATGCACTTGATCGGGATAAGTAATCTACGAAGGACACATAACACGAGAAAGTTACGAGACAGAATTGACCATGTTGACATGTGGCACGAGAAAGTTGCGTAGTAGGACTGATCATGCTGGAATGCCCAAGGTTAGCCCGACAAGAAGGTCCTCGAGACTCACAGTCAGGAAAAGAAGTGTCCCCGAGATTGAATCGGGGAAGTCTTCGAGACCAGACCGGGAAGAAGAGTCTCGAGACCAGCTCGGAAAAATGGAATGCCCGAAGTTAGCCCGACGAGGAGGTCCCCGAGACCAGATCGAGAAGAAGAGTCCCGAGATCAACTCGAGAGAGTGGAATGCCCGAGGTTAGCCCGGCGAGAAGGTACTCGAGACTAGCTCGGGAAAAAAAGAGTCCCTGAGATTGGATCGGAGAGGTCCTCGAGACCAGACCAAGAAGAAGAGTCCCGAGACTAGCTCGGGAGAGTGGAATGTCCGAGGTTAGCCCGGCGAGGAGGTCCCCGAGATCAGACCAGGAAGAAGAGTCTCGAGACCAGCTCGAGAGAGTGGACCCCAAAGAGCAACTCAGTAAGAAGAAAACAGATTGGGAAAAGCTTACTATGAGTTGTAATAATGGTGCACTTGAAATCGTTCTTCTAAAGACAGCTTCAAGCATCTTCCCTTCAGAATATGAAATCCTGCATACAGTTATTACCTGTAATGCATGATAATAATGAACTTAATGGGCGTGGTGGGCGTTACTGGCCTTCTCGAGAGGAGAACGACTGTCGAACAACCACGAAACCATTAAACGTAGGAGTAAGAGAGGCAATTACGGAGGAGGGGAGGCATGCGAAGATAGACATCGAGTATATAAGGTATACTTCAACACCTAGGTGAAGTCTCTCGGTCACTATAAAAAATAAATTCTGATATATACTTTTATTTCTCATTTTCTCTTTACTAGAGATATTTCTGACTCGAGCGTCAGAGAGGGTTCCACCGGAACTTCTTCCGATGTATCCCCTTTATGCTCGTATTAATCTCACAGGTGTAAGCGTTCTCCCTCGTCATCACTCCAGGTCGCACTGTGATGATTCATCATCTTCATTGTTCATTTTCGGAACAACACTAACACGAAGGATACATAGTAAGAGAGATACATGTGGAACCATATATACAACCTAAAGTCGGTTACAGAAAACAGAAATTTGTTGGGGGCGTATGCAACCAGTTAGCTTATTATTTGCTTTCAATGTACATGCATGTCTGATCTGCTCATATGGGAACAACAAAATTAGAAAGGCAGCTGAGCCCGACGAAGACGTCGACGATGGCGGTTTCCGTCAAATTCCGATCCGCAAAGTGAAGCGTCTGCGACAGCAGCACCCGCCGGCCGGCCAGCCATGAATCGCTCCTCCTCGCTGTGCTCCTCCTCCCACCGGCGCCTAGTGTTGCGCGCCACTGGCCCCAGCCAACCCAAGATCAGCTCTAATTCATTCCTCCGCAAGTCCGTTTCCAATGACGACGACGACATCTGCCGGATCTCCTTCAGCTTCGCCTTCACCGTGCACCGCATCGACGGCGTCATCCTACGACACAGCGCGTCTCCGACAGCAGTCTCTATCTGTCTCATCTCCATCAGTCGTCCCGCATGCGGATCCACGTCGTCGTTGTCTATGTACTCCCTGCAGCGTGCAAATAAAGACTCCGCAATCACGATCAATTCCGCGTAGTGGAAGGACAAGCCTGATCCACCGACGGTGCTCGGCCAGGCTTCCAGAGAAGGGAGCTTTTCCATGGTTACGGCGACGTCCTTTGATCTGTCGAACATCCTTGATGACAGCGTGTTGATGAAATTGAGGCCGGTGCCGGGGAGCAGCTGGATGCGGTCATGGTAATTTCTCGCCGGCGGCAAAGGTGGCGAACCGAGGATTCGGGGGGCCAAGACGTCGTAGATCTTGGCCAAGACGGCGAAGATGGCGCCAACCATAGGTCGGACGACCTCGTCGAAGGTCCAGCTCCATAAATATCTCTCCTTGAGCCACCGGACGCGTTTCCTCTGTTTTGGAAACTGCACAGAGTCCTGCGCCTTCTCCGACGACTCCTCGAGCTGGAGCTTGGGGAGTTCCTCGCGAAGCAGGGAGGTCGAAGCCACGTACTTCTCCATCTTCTTGATCGACTCCGCGTCACTCTTCGCCATCGGGCCGAGCCCGAGGCGGTCTAAATCAGCTACGCGACCGTGGCGGAGTGCGACGGCCTTGACGCTACCGTAGAAGCGATCGAAGTGGCGTAACAGAGGGTCGCGGCACTTGACGGAGAAGCGTGCGACGGTGGCGGCGATCGCATCGAGGTCGGCGACTAGCTCGGCGCGGGCGAGGCGGAGGAAGAAGGATTGGTCCGCGGAGAAAAAATAGGCGACGCCGAGGGAGCGCATGTTGTCGCGGAGGGGGAGGAAGTGGTCGTCGGCGAGGGTACGGTGGAGGGAGACGAGGCGCGCCATGGCGGCGGCGACCTCGAAGGCGCGAATGCCGACGGCGGGGCGGTCGGAGAAGTCGATGCAGCGGCTTCCGAACATCTTAGCAACCTTAAGGGAGCGTTTGGTTTGTTTCATTTTCCATTTTCATTTTCCAGAAAACCGCATTTTCTAGTTTTCTGGAAAATGACTTTTTTTCATTCTCCAATTTTCTAGAAAATGCTATATTTTTTTCTGGAAAACAAAGCTGGAAAATGCAAACCAAACATGTTTTTCAGAAAACCGCATTTTTTACATAAAATGAAAATGGAAAACAGACTGAAAAATGCAAACCAAACACCCCCTAAAGCTTTCCAAATCATTGCTCTGTTCGATAAGGAAGATGTATATATAGCAACTCCATCAAAACATTTATGTTATGTTTACCTAAAAGAGTGGATGATGGATGGATTAAACAAACTTTTATTTACCATGATTGAGGAAGGTAGGTACATGCGATGTAATTTTATTAATGCAAAAGGATACATGCGTCATTTTTTTTTGTATATGGTGTAATTTTGAGTTAAAAAGGGTACATGCATTATTTTTTTTTGGTTTATGATGTAATTTTGTAAATGAAAAGGAATACATGCGTCATTTTTTTATCCATCCGCTGCTTTCCATCCGATTTTGAGATGATCAATTTTGGCTCCAAAACTATCTGCGGATGGATTATATTTCTCTTCTCTCTTTAAACTTTAATGAAGTAAACAATGAAAAGATTTCCACTGCCAAAACTTTTCCTTAGTTTTACTTTCCGCTCTCCCAAGTAAACAGAGCATTAAGGAAGGAAGAGAAACCAAGTTCAGATGGGTTTCGGATTTGTTTTTTTTCCCTTTTGTATGAATCCAAGTTCAGGTAGATTTTGGAATAGATTTTCCCCCCTTTTTTTATGAAATCGAATTTCTGATGGTTTTTGGAATGGCAAAAAAAAAAAAAAATTGGAACCGTCATCTTAACGACCCCTTGGTCCCTGGCCCCATAAGTTTTCAGAGGGAGGCAAACCATGGTTATCACTGATGTAATGAGTCACCTGGGGTCGAAGAAATTAATGCTAGCAGATTAAGATTTTATCCCCGTATATAACTGACACTCTCGAATCTGTCACCTCGACCAGGGTTTTTGGAATGGGAATCATGAGAATGAAGGAAGAGAATCAATTTATTTGGGCTGTTTATTTATTATGCTTGGGTTAGTTATACGGGCCTTTAAGTTAGGCCGATTTTATTGAACTCATATATATATCCTGCGGATCGTGCGATGCAGACCCGTGCAGACCACAGCGCCAGACCGATCAGGCAACTGCCTGATCGGTCACGCAGGGCCCTGCGCCGATGGTGGCCGATCGTCGATCGGACACCATCGGCAACCTTCGGCCGCTACCCCCGAACAAAACTATAATCCTAGGAGGTGCGGTGAACCCTAGGGGTAGCGGTGAACCCGTTGACACGGTAAACACTAGGGATAGCTGTGAATCCGTCGGCGTATGTGACCGATCAGGCAACAGCTGATCGATCATGGTGACCGATCAGGCACCCTGCCTGATCGGTCAGGGATGTCCCTGACCGATCAGGCAGGTGTCTGATCGGTCAGGGACTAGCCTGACTGATCAAGTAGGGATCAGGCAGGGTGCCTGATCGGTCAGGGATGTCCCTGACCGATTAGGCAGGTGTCACGTACGCGGTCTGCACGTGATCCGCAGGAGAGCATTTCTGTATATATATGTATATATATATATATATAAATTATTTATTAGTCTTAATTCTTATAATTTTCTATTAAAATATTAAAAAATTGTTATTATTTTATTTATTATTATTTGATAATATGAATTATATACAATACAAATGACAAAAAAATATAATTTATTATAATTATTATTTTATTTTAATAGTTAGTTACTAATTGGTAGTTATTACTTTACTAATATAACTAATTAAGTATCCAATAATTAATAAATATGAGTAAATAAAATTCAATAATTAATTAATAAATTATATAAATAGGCAGTAGAACAAAAATCAATAAGCCGAAGTAAAAACAAATCAAAGTCTATGTCCGGTTTAAGAATTGATAATCGATTCAAAATTGGGTCAATTTCGAAATAAAAAGGCTCTTTTTCATTATTGGTTCAATAAAAGTTCCGAAGTAATTAATCATATATAACTTCACGTGTTACATTGATGGATGAAGTAAGTTATTTTTATGTTTTTATAATTTTTTGTTGTGATGCAGTAAATGTTTATTTTTTTTACTTCTATACAATTTGATTTGATCGAAGGGAAAATTTAAGAAAATTCTCTAACATCAAATTGGGTTTTGCATGCACTCCCCAACCGAAAATTTCTTTGCATGTACTCCTTGATGGGATTGACAAGACAGTTTTGTGTGTTATTTTTTTATCAGTATAAAAGAGTAAAAATTCAGTATAAATCGTAAAGATTTGAATATAAATTGTTTGAGATTGAGTACTAATTTAAGAAATTTAAATATTATTTGAAAAAATTTGAGTATGCATTGTTTCAGTATATAGTAAAAATATCAGTATACATTATCAAAATTTAAGTATGAATTAATTTAAATTGAGTATTATTTGAAAAAAATTAAGTATAAAATTTAGAAATTTGAGTATGTGAGGTTGCATCCACCACATCAAGATTTTCACATGAGGGGTCACCGAAATTTTATACACAAATTTCTTAAATTAGTACTCAATCTCAAACAATTTATACTCAATTCTTTATAATGTATACTGAGTTTTCACTCTTTTATACTCACCACATTAAGATTTTCACATGAGGGGTCCCCGAAACTTTGTACGCAAATTTCTTAAATTAGTACTCAATCTCAAACAATTTATACTCAAATCTTTACAATGTATACTGAGTTTTCACTCTTTTATACTCAATCTATCAGGGAGTGAATGTAAAGAATTTATCAAGTGGGAAGTGCATGCAAAGGTCAGTTTGGGAATGGAGAGTTTTCTCCAATTAACCGTTGATTGAAGTTTTTTGTTGTTGTTGTTGTATTACTTCTTCGTAATATAGATTGATGTGGTCAAACTATAAATGTATGAAATATCGTCAAGTAATAAAAAAATATCGATCCCACAAGAACTATGAATCGAGTATTAGTTAGAATCATAAAATAAATTATCTAGAGAATCAATATAGTTTGAAGTCACCAACAAATGAGAGAGAGAGAGAGAGAATTGAGAGAGATGCGAGCAAGAGAGAATTGAGAGAGAGACTGAAAAGAGAGTTGAGTTGGGGAAGTGAATGAGGGGGAAAGTGATTTTAGGACTTCGGTTTCACTTTAATGATTATAAACACCTAATCTATATTTGATTTCCTATCCTCAATGGGTGTTTATGTATGTAGACTACCTTATAATATCCGATATGAACTTTTGGAATTATACTAGCATATCAATTTCAATTTATCATCTACTTTCAGAGTGGCAAAGCTGAGGGATTGCTTTCCTAAGAAGACCCTGCCATGTGATCCCACAACTCCCGGGTTACCTTTTCTTACTGTGTTGCGACGAATTGGGATTTATCCATTAAGATCTATGATAGCTTATTGCTCCTCGTGGCATACCGATCTACTTTTGTAGTCGACTCTCCATGTCTCGTATTTTACGAGTCAGAGAATTGGATTTTTCTTTCGGTTCATTCTCAAATCCTTATGGGATACGAATCTCATGCTTTTGACATCAAGATATCTTCATGTGTACATAATAGGTCCGAACCACAAACATACATATCATTGAAATAGAAACAATCAAACTTAATAGATTCAACAGAAAAGTGTTTACATATCAAAAGGGCTAATCTCTACTCCTATAATCCGGAGAACTACACCATGGATAAGTAAATACAATCAAGAAATAAGAAAATATCAATCTACAACTCAATACATGAATATAGAGATAGAAGAATGTTTATCAATGCGTTGTCGGTCTTCTTGGATGAAATCCTTGCTCCGGAGGTGGATGAATCGTCTTGATGAAAGAAGATGGCTGCTCTAGGTTTGCTTAACCCTCTTTTTCCAAACTTTCCAAATCTATCCCAATTGTTATCTCCGCCAAAATTGGATTTTCACACATTAGACTCGATTTTCTCAGGTCACAATGAGATAAACCAAGCTTCCCACAACTGTACGGTAGAGGTTAAGATTTGACAAAGGAGGATTAATTAAAGGAAAGTATTGAGCATTATACTCAAGGGGAGTATCAACTGCCCTATTGTCAATGAGACGCGCACGCTCAAATAGATCAACTATGTACTTTAACTGAGACAAGAGATAATCTTTTGGCGAAAACAGTGATCTTGTTCCCTAGAAAATAGCATAGTAAACCCAAATCTTTTATAGATAAACAACGAGCTAATTTAAAGTTCAAAATTTTAATTCCATCAATGTCATCACCAGTAATTATCATATTATCCACGTAAAAAGATAAAAGTATACGATCTATATTTGTACACTTGACAAATAAAACTGAATCATTATTACTGGTACAAAACCCAAGCGAGGTAATCATTATGGAGAATTTTGCAAACCAACTACGTGATGTTTGTTTGAGTCCATATAGAGTTTTGGAATTTATTTAGGATTTTTTCTGGATATTGTCTAAATGATGATTCTCTTCATTCTGATTCTTAATTAGTTTTTTGGTGAACATAATTTATTTGTAGTGGTGTTGATCTCCGAGTCATAATCAATTTTTTGAGTAAGAAAGAAAAGGAGAGAAATTAGCACAAGAAGTTGGAAAATTATGTGAAAACAGTGGCTTAATAAACTTGTAACGTTGTTTTTTTTTTTGGAAAATGGGGCCGTGGGAACACCTTGCCTCTTTTTCTTTGTTCAACGGAAACTTCCCCAATTTTATGTTGCTAAATTTTGGGTGTTGTTGAGAAATTAGTTCTATCAAACATTTGGAATGGACTGTTTTCTAAAAGATATACAAAATTTTAGAAATGGATTATTTTCTTAAAGATATACAAAATTTTAGAATCATGCAAGTCCCTTAAGAATTGCAATGGTAGGAATGTAAATATCTTCCTCTTTTCCATGTGCTTTTCCTTATCTTCCTTCCCTTGTGTTTTAGCTAGTTTCAACAAATCACTTTATGAAATGGAGATTTAGGCATTTGAAAATCTATCTTGTTATCAAAATATTTTTTTTATTGCTCTGAACAAATATGCCTCTTTAGTTATTTTGACAAACACTAAAAATTCTATATATTGCTTAACTCCACGCAAGAACAATGAATAATGCTTATACATGTGGTCATAAACCTACATTTTGGAAACCTATAGGCTTAGGAAGCATGTCTTCTCAATAAATATATTAGTTTTTTTTTTCCTAAGACAATAAGGTCAAGGGGCCAAAAGAAGATACTTGAGACTTGCCTTTATGCCTGCATGCCACATGAATAGTAATCTCCATGAATAAATTTAAACATGTAAACCAAAGCTATAGCTGTTGGAAATATAATGTGAATGGAAAGAGAGGTGGTTAGACTTTAGTCCCACATTAGAATTTTCTAGTGAATGGAAAGTGAGGAGGAGAATAAAGAGGCTCCATTATGAACGGGACTTTAGTCCCACATTGGGAGTCCCACATTAAGAATACCATGACCATCTTAGGGATAATGATAATGTTGATTGGTTAATAAGTGTCTTGGATTGGAACGATATCATGTATACCGTCCATCTCACATATCCTCGATTAATCCTAAAATTCTAAAGATCATTAGAGGTCAACTTTACTTCAAATAATGATCATAATGAAAAAAAAAATTAGTTTTAGATTAATAAACTATGATCACTTGTGAACCCTTTAAGACTTTAATAATAGCTTTGGCATGCCCATGGGGAAACTAAAAATTTTGAACATGGTTTTAATAACAATGCATTTTGGACCCAACTATTTGATCTCGACGAGCCCCATGAACTATCACAATTTAAGGTCACTTGCCTATAAAATCTCGTTTTCCGTTACCTCCATCGGGTAATGTGTAAGACCATTTTTGGTCGAGCAGAGAGCGACGAGATAGTTAGGAAAATAGAGCTTTATATTTGTTGGGTGATGTTGAACAAAATCAACTTCGATACGGGTTTCCACTTCCTTCAGACATTAGTGAGGGTCGTCAAGGTTACCTCGGGCACCATAGTGATTGACAGGTTGATTACCCAAATAGCTATCAATTTAGAATGCGAGTTGTTTGGCTTAGACATCGTTCATGGCAACACGAAAATCGACATAGATGCTCTTTTAGCCATGAAGATGATCGTTCGAGATAGGAATGAATATGTCTTTGTTAGGAGAAATGGATTTTCATTTCCCCTATCAAATCCCGAATTAACTATAGTTCGCAACCCTGCCAACTGGATTTTAGAAACTCAAACGCCTCGGAGAGCCAACCCTCTTAGAGACTGCCCACGAGCCTTGTTATCTAGACCCCTGTAGTCGGCTCAGACTCACGAGCCGACAGAGTATCATGATCCATCACCGACTAGGTTAGTGCTACACTCTTACAGCACTCAAAAAAAATATTTGAAGTTGAATAAGGGATTAAAAAATAATTTTATAAGTGGAAACTTGTAATTTACACCTTTGAGTCTGAGTTAGATTACTGAGAAATAAATATTTGGCTTCCCTTGATCCGAGCACACCTTTGAGACCACGGGTAGTTTGAAAGGGACAAACCAAGCGTGTGACAGGTAAGTGACTATCGCTGGGATTATGAAGAAACCTATTGCATGACGACTTAACTAGGTATCAGACTTGATACTTGAAGGAACACGGTCACTTATTACACAAAGCACGAAGAATATTTTCTTAGGTTATTTTCAAATTAATTTCTGTATCATGCTCATCAGTGAAAGTGTTTGATAAAGTTAAGACATGTCACTAGAGAATATAATGCATAACGACCAATATATAAGTACGTGTGGAGTGTTTGCTTGAGAACAAGCAAAACATTAAGTCTGGGAGTGTGATGAGCATATATTAGATGCATTTCTATTCTTGTTTTAACGCTCATTCACTTATTTTTACTAATTCCTGCGTAGTTATGCTCATACTTAGCTTTTTATCAATATATTTTCTTCCTATAGTTTGGAGATCTGCTCTTCTTTCATTTTCATTGACAAGGAGTGATTCAGAGTGAAATCGACAAAAAACAAAGCAAGACGATCACCGGAGTCGGAGCCGGAGCCGGAGCTGGAGCTGGGGTTGTGTGGGCACAGTCTCGTGTCCCCTCACACGGCTTGTGCCACCGCCCAAGCCAGGGAACAACGAGGACATGCCATCTGGCACGACCCTGTGCCTCTTTAGCGAAGGCGGCACGACCCCGTGCCTCTCTAGTTGAGGGAGGCACGGTGGGGCCGTGCCACCCTGGCACTGCCCCATTCATGGGCGAAGCCACCCTTGGGCTAGGGTGGGCTCCAGCCCTACCTCCTTTTTTTCTAAAAAAAAATAATAGTTTTGTTTATTTCTTATTTTTTATAATTAATCACAAATTTATTAATTGGTAAAACATAAAATTAAAAATAATTAATTTAAAAAATAAAATACCAAATTAGAATGATAAATTTTATAAAAATTATTATATTTATAAATTAATAAATATATTAATTGTAATTTGTTTAATATTTTTATCATGAATTTGTTGATAGTAAGGTCTCTTTTCATTTCCGCAATATCATTTCTTTTTCTCTAATTTTACTTAATCTATTAATTCCGTCGCTGACAAAGAGCCAACAAACGTTGGTCACTCGAGAGATGGTCAACAATGCCCTCGTGAGGCGGACACTGTCTTGTCAAGAGATCAGGAACTGCTTCGTGTGCGACCGCTCGCGAAGTGACCGCACACGAGGTGAACGCTGCCTCCCGAGGAAACTAGCAATAGTTTCGCATGCGATCACTTTGCTAGCGGCCGCACGTGAGGTGACCACTGCTTTGTCAGGTAATAAGCAACATAAGTCTAGATATGTAAATATAAGTTATATCTCATAATTTTATTTAACATAAATTAATATGATACTAAATCTATTTCTTTTTTATCCTCTAGAAAATCTTATACAAACATGGTCAATTATTCAATTTTGCTTGTTTGCTCACACTTCTTGGTACTTCAACTCTCAAGGTTCTCGATTCTGTTAGCCCTAGGTAATTTTTAATTCTGGCTACGCCCATTGCCCCAATCCCCTTGTGTCGCAAGGAGTACAGCGGGGCCATGCCCACTAGCACACTCCCGTGTCTCTCGAGCAAGGGGTCGTGTGACCTGGCTATAAAAGGGAAAGCCCTCCTTTTTGCTTGGGGAGGAGACTTTTCCCTTGGGGAGATACATCTTGGCTATCCACCTTCATTCTGTTGATCTCTGATGGCCCGAGGAGGATCTTCGACGCTCTCCTCCATCTCGAATGCTTGGGTTGGTTTTGAAGACTCTCCATCACGAAAGGATAAGCCTTCCTCTCTCCCTCCTCTTTGCTTCGTTGTTTGGATGGTCGAGTGCTTTCTTTCCTTTAGTTTACATGTTTCTCTCATGTCTAGAGAGTAGTCTCCATATGTTATAGGATTTGGGAGTATTTGTGATGTGGATTTGATGTAAAACTCTATCGATTGCTTGTGCCCTTGTATTGATGATATGATTTGACATAGTTCTTATTTGATTAAATACTTTAATGAATATTTTATGCTTAGATCTCTTAGTATATGCTTGATTTATTATGTTTGATTGAATTGATATATGGAATGACTCCCATCTAGGAGATATGCTCAAGGTTGTATGATCGAGGCCATGTCCACACAAGGATGAACCTAGTCATGCTTTTAATGGGTTTTCCCTAATCCCATGCTAGGAGATGATTTGTGTAATCTTGAATGTATGACCGGGGAGCCCTCTGTGACAAGGTTAATCCTTTAATCGGACATTCTAGGTTACCTTGTCTATCTAATGGCATTGGTTAGCTAATAGGGGAGACGCTCTAGTGTGACATTTGCAAGGTCACTCCGATAATCTAGTTAGGCTTATGTAGCTAAATTATAGAGATCAAGGCACTAGCAACCGTAGAACATCAGGGGCCATCACAACATTAAGGACCATCACAAGGAAACCTAATCCCTAAGACATTCCCTTTGCATAGTCTTTGTCTTGAATTCACTTAGCCCGGACCTTCTTCCTCTTTTCTCTTTCTAGCTCTCGTTCTTGTGCAAATTTCCTACACATCCACTTAGCATAACTAGTTCACTTTAGCAAATCTGGTTGATATCTTTTATATTACCTGACGGCATTCCTCTGCACTTGCGGGACACCATCACCAAGTACAAAACTCCGGTTGACAATAATCGTCGTCAGGTAATTTTTAAGGTCGGATATCTTGTTTGGTCGTTTTAACTCGTGATTGTTGTTAGGACCGAAAGGAATTTAGATATCTCCATAATTATATGATATTGTCCACTCTGGGCCTAAGCCCTCATGGTTTTTCTCTTGGGCTCTCCCAAAAGGCCTTACACCAATGGAGATATCTTTTTTTCTTATAAGCCTATGATCTTTCCCATGTGTTTTTGATATGGGACTATGTTTGCAACCTTGCAACCCCAACAATCCCCCCCTCAAACAAAGGACCACAAGCCCCCCTCAAGCGGAAACCTTTTTCGTTTGATGTCCGATCCTCAACCCACCAGGACTTTCTGCCCCTCGGTCCACTTGACCTACTAGGACTTCACCGCCTAACCGTAACTAGGACTTCTCTGCCTAGTGTCTGGTCCTCTTGATCAAGACACGGGAGCCCACACATTCTTTATTCAAGGCTTAACCCACATGGTTAGATCTGGATCATGGCTCTAGCTCATGCTTCTTCCGGCGGTTAGTCCGATGAAGAGCGACTGGCTTCGATACCAAATGTTAGGACCGAAAGAAATTTAGATATCTCCACAATGGTATGATATTGTCCACTCTGGGCCTAAGCCCTCATGGTTTTGCTCTTGGACTCTTCCAAAAGGCCTCACGCCAATGGAGATATCTTTTTTTCTAATAAGCCTATGATCTTTCCCATGTATTTTTGATGTGGTACTATGTTTGCAACTTGCAACCCCAACAATAGTTTCCCTGTTGGCGACTACAATAAGCCGAAGGAATCGAAGATTGGACTGTGTGAGATACTACAAAAGATCAACGATAATACTTATAGATTGTGTCTACCTAGTTATTCGAAAATGTCTGATGTCTTCAATGTGAAACACTTGACTCCTTACTCGATGGATCCTTATGTGGCTATTATAAACTCGAGGGTGAGTTCTTGTCAACCTGGGGGATTGATGTAGGACAAACCCAACATGACCCCTTGAACTTCAAAGGGGCATTGTTGGGACCGATGGCACGACTAGCGGGGGGGTGAATAACTTGGTCACCCAATTTAACTCTCGTCCTATAATTGTTAGCACAAGCATAAACTTAATCTATCACTGAATACAATGCTAACACGTTACCGGTTACGTGATTCGGAGATTGCTTACTCCTATTCCACGGCATGTCCTTGAGGTGGACGAACCCTTGATCCTTCGGTGGATCACGCCTCTGCAATCTCCGACTAAATCTTTCTCCTTCTTGGTGGAGAACAACCTCTCACAAATCTTCTTCCTCCTTACAAGAATGAGCTAGGGTTTGGGAGGAAGATCAACACTTGGAGCTTGAGCACTTAAGCACTAGAGTAAGGATATCACAATGAAGAGCTAACCTATCTCAAGTCTCAATCTCCACTTTAAATAGAGGAGAGAGTTGTTAAACAAACAACTCAGCCCCGACACCAGTTAACTGTCCCCAGGGCCAGTCGACTGATGTCCAGCCAACGGCTCTATTTCGAACAGACCAGTCGACTACTCTGGGGACCAGTCGACTGCTTCCGGTTGTTCGACCTTACAGAAAGATGAGTTGACTAGTGTCCATACCAGTCGACTGCTACAGTGCACTCTCAGTAGTGTCAGTCAACTAGTTCCATTGTCAGTCGACTGCGCTACTTACAAATGCACTCTCAACCTCTCCAGAGTTCACCCTTCGTGTATGTCTTGAAGTCCACTTCCTTGACTTGCCCCTTGAAGTTCTCTTCCTTCGGCTCTCGTCCCTCGAATGCGCACACAAGCCCGCGGCTTGCCTCTATGTCATCCTTCGTATATGCCTTTAAAGTCTACTTCCTCGGCTCACCCTTGAAGTCCTCTTCCTCGGCTCTCGTCCCTCGGATGTTTCACTTCGTTAATCCTTATGCGTGATTCACCAAGTCCTACAAGACTTAAACACACACATCAAATCAACATGAAAACCTAACTTAATCATATTGACACACACATCAAAACCCATGATCTACCCGATCAAGCTTGGGTCGATTGCACCAACAGACATAACTTTTGACTCAAGATTCGAGTCAGACTCTGTTGGTTGTCACACGTGCATATTTCAGAGATCTATATTATTATTAGAGAACCCATAATTGCCAATTTGCAACCCCAAAGTTCATCATTTAGGCTCTCATTCGCACATCAGAAAATTATTATTATTATTTTTAATAATTTCTATTTTATGGTATTTAGGGTATTTTTGATATTTATGAGTCATAGTTTGTCTAAATCAGATTCCTGTTTTATTAATTTCAATCTTTGTTAAGAGATTTTCTTTTCTGAAAAGATCTTTTTTATTTCTCTTCAAGATTGAAATTGAGGTCAATATTTCAGGATTTCAATCCTTTCTTAGTCTTAAATATGTAATTAGCTATGAGAGAATTAATCCTCTATTGTTAAGAAAGGTTATCTTTTGATGATTTTCCTTCTTGTCTTCTCATTTCCTCTTCTTGCCAACCCGCTAGATAATCGCTATCCTGCCCAGTGTCAAGGGCCCTCGTTCAACACTCGAACTCCGAAGCAGTGACAATGATGTCGAAGGAGGGGACAGGGAAGAAGTTGTTGGCGAGCGATAGAGCAACGCCTGCCAGGCCATGGGGGAGGTGGGAGATATAGGTCTTCTTGGAGGAAAATGATGATGACGAAGAAGAATAATAAGAGGGGGAGGAGAAGGAGAAATTGTTGAGTGCGGAGGAGGATTTGGATGGAACGTCAGAGATGAAAAATCAAGCGGCCTAGTGTTTTAGCAAAATGAGAATGGGGGAAAATATTAATTAGTTCAACTTATTATTGAAGGAAAAAGGTATGTTAACTGGTTCAAATTTATTACTTTAGTATTTAGAATTATAAATTATATTTTGTGAGTTATTATTTGATCAAATAAACATTATGAAGTTAAATATTACTTAAAAATAGAAGTGAAGCCCCCTTTTTAACATATAAATCTAAAATGGTATTTACTATGTCTATTTTATAACTAAAGTTGATTACCATATTACTTTATAATTAATAATCGCCAAAATAATTAGTGACAAAGTCAATCAACAATATTCAACTAATTGTAGGCTTAGAATCTATTAGTCCATTAATGTCAACATTGATGGGTAGCTAACGGATTTGAGCCCAATATGTATATAAGGATGTGATCCTGTAGGAAAGAAAATCGTAATACTGACGCCTGCCTTGCTTTCCCAATCTGATTAAGACTACGGAGTCGTCGCCCTAGCACCTGCGGATGCCTCTGGATTCCGGTACTCATTTACAATATTTCTTTTAATACTTTCACTTTTATCTTGCATAATAGTCATAAATCTCCGACAAAATCATGTGTTGGATCATTTGAATCTATTTAATTGCAACAAAGGTCAAGTCATCACCTTAATGGCCCCTCCAGGGCTGCCCCACACACTCTAGAAGGCGTAAATCAAGAGGACATGCATTTTGCACTAGCACAACGGCTTTTTGCATTAAAGGTCAAGCATCCAACAAGATATTTTTATACCTGTTGAAAATTAACTTCAAGCCCTATTGCATTAAACACTCATGCGGATACCAACTATGACAACCTAGGGTAAACTCTAAGAAATTAATCTAATGGATAAGTGATTTCCACTCAAACACTTAAACTAATTTGATTTGAGATGTACATATAGCTAGCAGTGCATTATAGGATATGATTAATCCATGCTATAAACTCCTATATATGTATAAATAACAACCAAATTAAATCAAACCGCTAGTGAAAGTACTAGCTAGATCTTTATTATCTTTGAACCCTTCTTGATGCATCGAACTTAATGTCGCTACTCTTAATAGTTATATATATAATTAGGAAAGATGACCTTTTGAGACATGCAAGTACTTTAAAGATCTCACTCCAACGCCCTAATCGACATGGTCAGATCTAAAGTACTAGGCCCCGAATTGGCCTTCTTGCCGCTGCTACTCTGCATCATTTCGAGTTTGTTATGATCTCGGTGTTGATCGAAATCTTGGAACTTAGAAGTTGAGGGAGAAAGCGAAAGCGAGAGCGAAAGCGAGAGCAAACTATTCTTGTTGTTGTCTTCTCGTATTTCATCGATATGATCATCCACCACGCTCGGCCTCAAACTCAGTTGCAAGTCGTCCTGACTCCACTCCGCGCTTCTCTTCTTCTTCTTCTTCGCATCTTGCTGATCTCTTCTTGCCAATTCTTGCTTATGTAACTGCATGCATGATCAATTCTTGCATGTGAATTACTTTTTCTTACAGTGGAATATGATCGATCAATTAATAATTTTTACCTCGAGGAGTCTAAATGGATCATCGAATTGATCATTCTTGATGCTGCAGCTATCGTCATGGCTACTTGAAGTGGAGGCTAATGGTCTCGTGCTACTACCAATCCAATTGAATCCATGTGACGAAGTAGTGATCAATGCTGCAGCTTTGGATTCTTTGTCGAAGAATTTGTCATATAAAGATCTAAACTTTTCGTTAATGCCATGCTGATCCTTCAAGAACAAGCCTGTACCTCTTGCTGGTGTTTGCTGGTTCAATGCCCATCCTTGAAGCCTGCAGCTCAGTTTATAATTAATTAGGTTAATGAATTTCAACAGATCCATATATCTGAAATATCATTCATTCGTTCCTATCTAGCTAATATAATTGTTTCTTACCCTAATTTTCTGGTGCTTAGATCCAGTGAGGGTTGGAGATTATAGCTGTAATTATTAAGATGGCTTGAATTAGAACAGTAGTCATGGATGCTCCTGCTGGTGAAGTAGCCGTCTCCAGTACCTCCTCCATTTTCCATTAATCTGAAGGGCTGGTATGCTGCTGCTCTTCTGTGGTACAACATGATCTCATGAAACCTAGGATGATCACTTCTTCTCAAGTGCAAATCCATTGGAGATGAAGCTGCAATTATATTATCAACGAGGAGCTAGTGAAAACTCGAGCTACTATACATATTTATTTAATTAGTTAGAGCTAGCTAGCAAAGATTAATCAATTAGTTAGGAATTTGATTGACCTGAAGAGATTATTTTCTCTTTCCCGGAATCATCTAGTTTCTTGCTTCTGTACATCTGATCATTCGAGCAAAACAATCCAACCGAAATTAAACGATCCAAATCAACAGCAAACAAGTTAAAGATCTAGCTAACTAGCTGAGGAATTAATAAATTGGTACCTGCAAATGACTCTTTACATGAGCTATGCTCAGCCCTCTCACATTCATCATCTGAAGGACCAACTTTGGAGTGGCTCCTGCAGCCCAAAAGGTGCATATATATTGATGATCAGTTAATCTAAGATCATCAATAATATATATATATATATACAAGAAATCCAAGAATTAACGAAGAATTAATTGTGCACAACTTACTGTCTTGGCCTCCAAGTGTCTCGACTGCATGAACAAAGGAGAGATGGAGGTCCGGAGTCCACCGCAACCTCGGTGTTTTAGATCTGTTGTACTGCCTCACCGAAGGCACTCTCTCACTGCTACCTTCTCCATTCTTGTTACAGCCCTCTTCATCTTCCTCCTCGTCCTCATTATCATCAATCTTATTATTATTATTGTTGCTGCAACTCCTTTCTCCGGCCGCTTCCGTGGTGCTTCCCCTATCCTCATCGCCCTCCTCCTCCTCCTCTTCTTTTTTTCCTTCCTCTTCTTTTGCATCTTGATGGTGCTCATCCTTGCTGAGATCAAGCTCAAGCTCATGGCTTAGTAGTCTCCTCTTTCTATTTTGAGTAGATGGAGGGATCTCCTCAGTGTGATCATCTTGATCGAGCTTCCACTCTTTATCTCCCCCTCCTCTTGCCATATCTGAATCAACCCTAGCTAATTAACTAACTCTAGCTCGGAGAGATCTAATTTCTCAAATTAGGGTATGGTGATCATTTGGAATTAAAAAGAAGGAAGGAGGAAGGAGCTAGGAAGGAAAGAGAATCTAGAGGAAGGGGCAAAAATATAATGTTACTTGTATGAATGAATGAGAACAAGGAAGGAAGGAAGGAAGAAGAGGTGCTGTGGGGAAATTCACAGAATAATGGGACAGTGTGCAAGGAGACAAGGGAAAAGTATTCCCTACATTGACTGGTTTCTACTACAATTCTTTTCTCTAATATTGTGTAGGGACAACAAAGAAATGGGGAAGAATATAATTAAACCATGACTACTGTTCTCTATATATGGGCAGCTTGGCAAAGTCAATGTGTTCGTCCTCCCCACGCACTAGCTATAGCATCCGGACTAGTAGCCCCTGTGATTTACCTCCTCCGTGTTGATCCTGAGACGGATTAACGCGAGCGCTGGGGGCGAGTGAATCGCCTTTGCCAGCATATCATGGGCAGCTTCTCAATTTATATAACTTGCAGCTAGTTAGCCAATATGTGGTTAGCTGCCTGGACACATCCATCCAAGGTTACTCATACAATCTCTTAGATTGATCAAATAAATTTACAAATTTTAGTTTGAGTCAAATCATTTTGTAGCTAGCTTGTGTTCCTTTCTTAATAATAAATAAATGGTTGATTCTAGAGACTCAAGCAAGAACATGATTAAACTAGGATTAACTATTGATTTAAGGGGGAAAATTTTAATTAAGGACAAAAAATCATGAGTAACCTTTCTCCCCTAGTGTACATAGTTGTGTATAATCTAACTTTGATTTAATCTTGTAATTGACAAGAACATGACCTAATTACTTTAATCTATTACATTGATGATTTAAAGAAGAAGAGAAAAAATCTAGAATGAAAGAAGTTTTCAAGCAGAAATCATGTGAAGGCTCTCGTACAGCCGCATGTTCTTAATTCATTTTGTTTAATTTAATCTAGTTAGGATTGAACTAATTAGAGCTTGTTTAGAATCAAATGAAGGCCCCTTTTCCCTAACTCAACTGGTGAATTATGAAGTAGTAGCTCTTACTTCATGGTGGCTTTAGGTGCATCAGATGTAGGATGTCATGCATGTTGTCAAGGAAACTTATAATTTAATCATAATTAATTATATTTAATTACAAACCATTCAATTTATATATGTAGAACAATTTAGTTAAATATTATATTTTTGATGTCTTAATTAGTAACCATACACTGGCTAGGAATTAATGTATCATTCACATGCATGACTGATAGAAAGTGATGTATAATATTGTCAGTGTTCAACTTAAATCCTGATAAGCTTCAATCAAGAAATTGTAGTACGCAGTAGGTAATCGTGGAGCTTTTTTATTACATATATACAGTGCTTGTCACTTGTTTAAGACCAAAAAAAAAACCTAGATAGATCCACCACACTATTTTCCTCCAAAGTTATTTCTCTGAGTTAAAAAAAAAATCTTAAAAAAGCTCATTTTAGATATGAATCTTATTGAATTGTAAAAGGTAACTATATATATATATATATATATATATATATATATATATATAAAACGTATACAATATTATTTATATACTTAACTGATCCATCGGTTTTATGCAGCATGATCCACAAAATTCGCTCCTGCACTGCATTAAAATAAACCCTCCATGCGTTTTTACCCTGAAAATTAAATGCAGAGTTGCACCAGTAGCTGGATATCACATGCATGATGCATGCGTACGTGCATTGTTTTTTGTTTTTTTTTGTTTTAAGAGTGCGTACGTGCATTGTTAGCTGCAGGTCATATACATATTTACATTGCAATACTCAATTTGCTCACTATAATTGATGTGTCTAATAGAGTGGAAAAGATGATTCGTTCGTTTTCAGTGCTCTCGTTAACCAGTCTGATGTGGCTGATATGGGAAACACATGTGGTAGGGTCAGGATAGAAATCAAAATCAATTGTTAAAATTAAGTAAGCAAAGTGGAAATTAAAGCGGTTTGATACCTCTGACTCGGCCAGCTCGTTCCCTCTGACTTGGTTCATCAGACCTCTCCGACATGGTTACTCGTCTCTTCAACTCGATGTTGGATATTATTATTATCCCTATTAGGTGGGTTTATTTGTAAGTTGTACATGTAAATATAATCTGAGCCCTTAAAGTGATCTAACTTATGTTTATTGGGTTTCGGATTATTAGATGCGGGTTCAATGTATAGAACTCTTTAAACTAATCTGTTATTATCTATGGGCTGATAACAGATTGGATTTCTATATAAAGGGGAGGTCCCCATGGGTTTAGGGATTATCTTGACCTAATTTTTTGTTCCCCGTTGACAAGAAATTTTACGGCGCCGTCAACCCTAAGCCCCTTGGAAGATTCTCCTTCTTTCTGCTGCATTTTTTCTTCCACGGGGATCAAGCCGAAGACACCACGACAAAGACAATGGTTAATCAATCAGGTTCTTTGTCTTTCGGTTTATGTCTTTTATTTATGTTATGTCATGATTCGATGAAACAATAGATCCATGCTTATATACATTATGTTTTCTCTTCGAGTTCTTATTTGATTTTCTAAAATTCATGCGGTTAGGAGAAAACACAATGTTCTATTACTCGATTCATCTGACTTCTCCGATTTATTCACCAGATTTTTCCAATTCGGTCAACCGATTCCTTCAACTCGGTTCTTCCAACCTCTTTGACTCTGTTCTCTAGACTCTTCTAACTCGGTCAACCAATTCCTTCAACTCAATCACCTCTCCGACTTGGTTCACTATATTCCTTCAGATCGATCACTCTCAATGGAGGCCTACATAGCTTACCGTACTGTTTTCCTAGCTAAGAATTTGGGCAATATAGCGTTGTTGCTCCCGTAAGACGTTTACAATGTAGTCGTTTCTCCCAGAAGACATGGGCAAACACGTGAATAACATAAGAGCACAATTAAAAGTCCTATATAAAGTTGTACGTCCACTCCCACAGGTACATGTATGCGTACATAGAGATTCGAACTCTTTTCCTCCGCAACTTTTCTTCTGCAAGAATCATGTGTTAACTTAAACGTCGGAGTGGTCATACCAGGTGTGTAATCTCGATGCTCATGCATATAGTACACATGCATATCAATTTTTTAAGTAAATAATAATTAATTAATTAATATTTGCAGGAGGAGTTGGGGCCATGAATTAAAGAAGGAGAGGAGAGGAGAGGCTCTTCTTCCACCTACTTAAAGGTAAAAAAAGAAGAGAAGAGCATCACGGGTCACGTAATTGGCGTCTTAATTAGGGGGTTTCAACAGCATGACAATATCAGCTGGTAGCTCATGCTCTCGCACATCAGATCAGGCTGGAAAAATTCCATGTGAGTCTTTTCTTTAAATTTGGTGACAGCGGTACAGCTTAATTGTAGCTAGCTAGCTAGCTTGTGGTGCAGGGTGGGATATTCAACTTTTATATATATTAATATATATATTCAAATGAAATGAAATAAAATGAAATAATTAAAGTGCGTGCATGGGCCATGCAAACATGCATGCATCCGTGATTAATTTGACGGCTCATTAAGTTGACCTCGGTTTGTCCTCGTGCCTTAAACTAAAGTGCCAAAGGACATACGTGGGTTATTCTCGCCGGCCCTTCTGCTATCAAATCTGTAGTTTTACGTGGATGCATCACCAACTAGCTTTGACATTAATTCCATGAGGATTTATGTTTTTTTTTAGAAAATAATTAAGTCGATAATTATAGCTAGCTAGCTAGCCTAATGTATATATCGATCATCTATTAACATATATTGTTAATGTAAAACAGAAACCAAAATTAAGTACAATTTTATTCTACTACTCGATCCGGCCACAAATCTAGCTAGTTTTAGAGCTACAGGTTTTCGTCCAAAGTTAAACCCCTCACATTCTCATGATCAATTAATCATGTGGTAGGTTTGGGGATATAAAAATTAATCATGAGTATTGAAGAATTTTTTTTTTAAAGAAAAGGGAACAATTTGACTTTATTTTGATCAGCCTCATGAGGTTCTTGCGTTGGAGATAGAAAGTGATCCGTCCACCCGTGCTATCTGATATTGACTTGATCAGCTCATGTATGGAATTAATGGAAGTTTATTAATTGTTGAAGTTACTGATTAATTACATGTGTACGTAATTAATATGACTAGCTAGATAATATATTAATATGAGATGTATATATATAATGTGCTAGCTACTTGCTATAGTATTATTTTTGGCCTTTCACTATGAGGAATATTGATGAAATTAACAATAGTTTATTGTGGAGTTAGGAAGGAGATTAAACAAACAAGAGACAATACTTGGGAGAAGATGCCGATCGAGAAATGAAAAAAGAAAACAAGGAATGCATGGTTGGGAAGATAAAAGAATTAAGGGAAGGTTTGTCCTTAATTAAACCTCCTCATTAATTATAATTCCATTGCATATTTGTTAAATTTTGTTTTCATCGTTTTCCCCAATCTTCCAAATATTTGCTTTCTGCCATCCTTCTGGTTTGATTATATTGTGATTTGTGGCAGGGCGAAGACATTGGGAGAAGCAGAGGTCAACTGTGGTGAGGAATCAACTATACGATTGGATGGCATCTTCATCATCAACGTTAAATATTATTTATTTATACTGGGAAATAGAGCCACAGGTTAATTAATTTAATAATTTTTTATAATATAATTAAATATTTAACGAGGTTAGATAATATCGAATAAAGGACGGAAAATATTCGTGGCAGGTGGTCAAGAAGTCCAGCGTCTCAGGATTTATGTTTCATTTGAAAGAAAAATTCCTGTAAAATACGTCATAACTGAGGATCAAACCGCGGATACGTGAATAATTAGTAGTCGTCCTTTTGCTACATCATAGCTTCGTGGGCTTTATTAATAAAATTAAAGATTCATGGGATCATTAATGGCATAGGATAAAATAGTAATTATTCTCATGGTTTAATCAAAATAAATTAATTTAAAAATAAAAAATAATGTCTTAATATAATTATTTAAATAAATTTAAAATGATAAAAATAAGAAAATAAATCTAACAAAATCTTAAACCATATTTTTTTACCTTAAAATTGGTCTGTTACAAACTTCACCCAATAATCATTTATAAACGAATTTCAATTTAATATATTAAACATCAAGTTGTTGAATCTAAATCATAAGATTCTGCTGCATGTGTTAAGTTGTAAAAATGAAATAGAAATCGTAGGAGAAAAATATTAGGTTATAGTAAACAATATTCCCGAAGAATAAAATTAACTAATTTCTTGTTTCCACTAATTCTACCTAATATTCCCTTTGACTGGTCAAAATATTTCAAAGCACGCTAATGAAAAGTTCAAAGAAGAGTTGAATCTCGAGTTAAATCAAATTAATTTGAAGAGAAAGCATGTGTTAATTTAGAAATGTAATCGACCATCAGAAACATTCAATATGAATTAAATAATAATTAAATAGGTAATCAAAACTATATATGAAATTCATGACTTCATCTATCTCTATAAGATCGGCTTTAATTAGACGGGACGTATTCCCACTTGGCTAGCTACATAATTAACAATAATCGACTATTGGTCAACACTCCTTGTCAATGAAACTATTATAACAAAACTCGACTGGTCAACACTCATTGTCAATAACTGTAGAAGGGAAGAAATTTGATCGACACTCCTAGTCATCTATCATTTGTTTGCAGAATTATATATATAGTTAATTATTAATATAATTAAGAAGAAGTCGGCAAGTCATGGAATTTAACAAGGTAGCTAGTCGACAATATTTTTCACTTCGAAGTATATTACAGTAATTAACTGATCAATTGGCACTTAATTAAGAAATTAGTAATAAATAATTAAAAAAAATAATACGCACATATCTGTACGTATTTGCATACGCATGCACTTTGGTAAACTAATGGAAATTGACTAAAAAGAATGGCCAAGTTGAAATTGACTGAGATCATAAGTCCTTGGAAAATAGAAAGTTTATTGATCGAATGAATATGATATAATCCTTTTATTTATTTATTTTCCTGCTGCTACAGAGCAATTGCAGATCTGATAGTAGTTTCTAAACAAGTGTGGCTCAGACTGTCTTCTCTGACGTGCTGCTGCTGTTGTTGTTTGTACTCAATTGCTTAGAGCTGCATCTCTCATGCCATGGCTGAAGACCCGCCGCAAACTCAGGCACCTTCCTGTAGACCACCACCACCACATCGCATCCTCAGCTCGATTTTCATTGATCTCTGCGCAATACTTCTTCCCACTCCACAGTAATTCACAGCTCTGTTTTCTTTGAATTTCTCCAAAAATGCTGAGCACCTTCTGTAACTTTGTCCTTCAGCTTGCCACACGATGCGAAGGGGAACTATTTAATGGGCTTTTTTGCTCGTTTGAATTGGACAACGCAATCTCAGTCCAGTACATTTAAGAAAGGCTCGACTCGAATGAAGAAAACGAGAGAGAGAGAGAGAGAGAGAGTCCTTATTCACAAGCAAACTTTGTGCCGAAGCTGGAGAGACAAATAGCGAATGCTTGGAAGGCTGACAGAGGCTCCCTGTAGTCCATAGTGAACATGTCATCCCCCACTTTACCGAACTGAAGTAGCACTGGCTCATCGTCATCGACGCCCAGAGTTCCATGGGTACCTGACGCTGCCACCAGTTGGAAATTCTTCACCGAGGCAATGGTGACGCGGCCGTGGAAGTTCAGGCACCAACACTGCAGGTGCTCATGCCACCTCGGTGCCTTGTTTTTTAGAACTACTGAATCTGATTCAGTGTCATGGACCCTGGCATCGCGCTGCAGTGTGCACAGCATTCTTCTGGGTCCTTTTGTTTTTAGAAGATTGAATTTGTAATGTACCTGACCGATCTCAAAGTTACTTGCAGGGACCTGTGGGCTGATTTGCTTGTTGGCAAAACGGCGGCTTGCTGGGTGGGTTGACACCTTGGCACCATTGGATGGTGCTCTACTGTCGTAGATCTTAAACTTGGTCCCAAGGAAATCGGACCTGCAGACCATTAAACAGTGTGTTGAAATCTTGAATCTTCAGAAAATGTTTACAAAATGGTGGAACCTAGCTAGTAATTTGTAGATAGTATAACAGTGATCGGGCTTCAGGTTTAAGCATCAGAAGGATTTTCTAGTGTGTCAATCTAAAAATGACTTTAAACTATCTTCATATTTTCATGCGCACATGCAAGAACATTAGAAGAAGAGGTCAACAGTGAAAACTTTATGAATTTGCAGCTTCGCATGAAAAATATGCATGATCCACAAAGATTTTTAAACCTAACGTCAGAGAAAGTAGTCAAACTCAAACAAAATAATCAGTTTAGTTAACAAGCACATAGAGAACATTTTAAAAAATAACATTGATTTCACTTAAAAACTAGTAAATATAACACTATCGTGTGTCAACAAATGATATTTTAAATTTTACATCAGAGAAAGGAGTTAACATCTTAATAGTTAATGATGCGCCGATCTGAAATTTTGATATATTGTGTTGACTCAATATTTTAAAGCATGCAAGGAAAACAGTTAACCAGTTACATACCTCAATTTACCAACATATGCATTACTTCCTTGGGACAGATCGTCACCATCAAGAGAAATGATATACTCTATATGAGCACCACGCCTAAACCTTTGAGCAGCCAATAGAAACTTCCCCTTGTCCATAAATGCTGTAAAGAAAAAGATATTACATAACCAAGACTACCAAAAATTTTCACAAACAAAGAGAGGGATTTGTAACCAGCATCAAAAACACAGCAAATGAAACTACAAAAAATCACACACGCAAGAACTCCTGATAACTATGGAAACCAATTGAAATATTAGTTCATTTTTCATTCATTCCACGTTCCTATGAAAGAATGAACTCTATTCTTCAATGCATACTTATGTTTCAAATTCTTCAACATAACAGCTTCTAAAGCATTAAGTTATTTAAAATCAAAAGAAGACAAAGTCATGTGCACAAAGTAATTACAAGTCTACAAAGCTATAAATACACACACAAGTATACATGTTCTTATGGGTGTGTGTGCGTGCATCGATGTACACACACACACACGAACATATATGTGCGCGTTGAACCTTGGAATTTTTTCTTCGGCAAAAACTGAAAACAAATAACAGAAACATAAAACATAATTCATACAATAAATGGAACCACAAAACACATTAAAGAAAACCTTGCGAATTTTTTCCTCCACGAATATGAAATAACTCATACAAGTTATATAGTAAATCTACCTTCAAAAACATGTAAGTTAGTTTGTATTAATAGTTCTTTTTTCTTGCTCCATTACTCATATTTTTCCTAACTATTTGTGATTGGCTACATGGATTTTTTTTTACCCCTCCACTAAATTCTATGTAAGGTTCTATAATAGAAATAGACAAATAAACTAAATCAATTCTTATTACATTTACTAAAGTTTCTTTTAGTTTCCTCCTACTCCTTACACCTTCTCTCTACCTGCTGTTATCCCTGCAAAGAATAAATTTTTTGAGTTGCAAACAATTGAATAAGAAAAACAGGTTATCACTAGTGAAATCACACACCAACCACAGCTCTTAACATTTCATAGTGGATCATATAAGTTTGACTTAATCAGCCAGCAGAGTATTAATGGATCAAGGAAATGGAACAAAATGCCAGAGTGATAATACATAGTGCACCCTCAGATGGTGACAAGGTTTGGAAATCTCATATATCACTACTGAGCTTACACATAAAATGTTTACATATTATCCTCAATTTGATCATCTCAGTGTCAATGATTTATCTGGGTCTTAGTCAAATCAGCTTTATATATATGTATATCTTTTTGTGTTGCAAAATATTGAATAAGAAAAACAGGTTATCACTTGTGAATTACCCAGCACGGTCCTTAAAATTTGAAAGTGAATTATATGAGTTGGACTTCATCAACAAGAAGATAATTAATGGATCAAGGAAATGGAACAAAATGCCAGAATGATAATATATGGTGGTCCTTCAGATGGTGACGAGGTTTGGGAAATCTCATAGATCACTATTGAGCTTACATATAACATGTTTAACATATTATCCTCCATTTGATTAACTCAATGCCAATGTTCAACCTGGATCTTAGTCAAATCAACTTCGGTAAATGTCTCCATATCCATCCTAACAAAATGACAGAATGATGAACACATGGAGGTCCCTCAAACAGTGACAAGGTTTGACAAATCTCATAGATCACTAATGAACTTGCACATATGGTTAACATAATATCCTCAACTGATTGTCTCAATGCCAATGATTTACCAGGATCTTAGTCAAACAGTGTTATTGAATTTCTCCAAATCCATCTTCTTCTCTTTCAATATTTGCACTTATGACAAGTTTATGATTGACTCAACTAAATGAATATATTTTTTCTAGACAAAAAAAAGAACTTGACTGGAGGAAGCAGAACAAGGAAGTACAAATTTTGATTCAGGAAAGAAATAAAATAACCTGGTATTGGTATTAGATAACTTCCCTAGAATGAACAGGACCAAGCTAAATGTCATTAACAACTTGGTGTTAAAACAAATTCAGCTATTATAAATTTAAAAACTATGAACAATGTTCCAATAATCTACCAGCTAGTGTTTCAAGTCTCATAGAATTGGAAAAATGATAATTATAGGTGAACGGGAAGAAAGTGTGTACAATTTTCAACTAACAGTGGTACAATGTCAAAGTCAAGCCTCAAGACTTATCAGCCTAAACAACAATAGAGTGGTTAGAAGTCAGAATAGAAACAAACTACCAGTCGCACAGAATGCACTAACAAACATCAGTTATTCAAACTGGCATTATAACAATCTGCATTAGAACTAACTCAGAAATTGACTTACTCTGGCTCAAACTGAGGTTGAGGTAGAACGTAGAGTTATTTTTATTCCTTTTAATATAGCACTGAATTGGAAGACCACTCGGCCCTGGCTGTTATCAATAGTCCATATAAAATATTAAAAATTTAAGAAAAAAATATATTGAGATCCAAATCATTTCGTCATCAGTAAAATGATGCTGGATAAAAAGTAAACAATACGAATAGGAATGTGGTCTGGAATATACAAAGCTCGAAGTTTTCTGATCGAATTTGGCAGAAAGATAGCTAGCATGTTTCCCAAGTAAATCCTAAATTTCAGGCAGATTCACCCCTAATTTTACAGGGAAAAGGAAAAGGCTGAAATTTTTAGAAGAAGCAAAAAAAGATGTTGAAACCGAAAGCCGACCTGCTTGAGCGAATTCCGGAACGTGATCTTTCCGGTCTCCCCGGGTGACCCCACGACGCCGGTGGTGACCTCGCGCCATCTCCGGCAGACGCAAGCACAAGACACCACGCTCTTCCGCAGAGGCCAATCCCCGTCGCTCGACTCCACCCTCCTCACGATCTCACCCAGAATCTCCGGCAGCATCCTGGACCACCGATCCTCTTCCTTCGTCCCTGCCGCCACTTCCATCACCTCCCTTGTTTCTGCCCTCGGATCAACTCCAGTCTGCTCTTCCTCTGCCTGCAACCCCCGATTCCTCGACGATGAGCTTCTCAGAGGTAAACGGAATGCCTTCTTCTGCGGCATCACCAGCATCGCCCGCTCCATCAGTCGCCTCGGCGATGAATTCCTGTGCGAAAGACGCCGCCCCTTTACCGCAAGATCGGTTTTATTCCAAACGAGGTCAAGGGGGAGTGATATTTTCACTCCCTTGATAAAAAAGAGCAAGTCGTAAAATATTTTCTTTATAAATTATTTTCTAGTGAAGCCAATTTAATTTATGAAATGCATGTGATCCTATTAAACTTAAATATTGAAATATAAAATTATCCTTTGATTTTAGTCTGGATAAACTTTTAAATAGCAAATTAAACTTACACTTTAGTCCTTACATAAAAAATATTCTCACTCCCTAAATATAAATTTTTATTTACTTCAACTCTCTAATATATACTAATTTATCTAAAAATCTAAGATAAATTATAATTCCTTCTTAATTCAGTATCATTTAAAAATAATTTAGTATAATTTTTATCAAATTGAGTACTATTCCAATCGATTAGTTTAGGATGAATTGATAGCGATTGGGCAGTCGATTGGATAGCTCTAATCGATTGAGAATCAAATCGGTAATTAATTCAGTTGATTTATCATCATATAATAGAATCCTCATTTTTATAGGTAAAAAAGTCTAAATTATGTATAATTCCTATTAAATTCAGTATTATTTAAAAATAATCTAGTATATTTTTTATAAAATTGAACACAATTCTTTTTTTTATTAACTAATTGATTTAGGCTGAATCGATTGGTCAGGCGAGAAAAAAAATCGTACTTAATTTGAAAAATAAAATATACTAAGTTTTAAAAATATAGATAATTAACTATTAAATAAATAAATATTTGTGAGAATAAAATTTTTTCTCAAATAGGATAGATTTTAAGATACCATCGAGGATTTTAAGATGATTGTGTGGTTATAACACACTCCTCTTGGGGAAAAACAAAGACGGAGCGAAGGTATCAAGATTTAGTGGCTCACCGAATGATAAGGAATTTTAAATTTAGGTGCATGCTTTAAATAATATCGATGATAATTGAATAGTTTTTCGACTTTGACCCTCAGACGGAGAGTAGACCACAATTTGGTCATTTGATTATATTTTATAATCCTAAATTTGATTTGGCCAATCCCACAATTGGTGAATTATAGCGAGATCTTTCGTGGTCCAATGCATCCTTTATTTTAGTCAACATCTACTTATTTTTTTATTTATTTTTTTATAATATCGAACCTTCAATTCAATTAAACTTAAATATTATAAATGATCCGGCCTAAAAAATTGATCATCAAGGAAATTTGAAAGTGCGAATAAGTTTTCATTTGTAAATTCAGAAGCACGGGTGGCTTCTCAAAGTTAGCTTTAGGAATAGATCTCAAGGCACAGGTCATTAAGTTCAATACTTAGAATCTCAATTTTTATTGAGGTCCATTATTTTAAATATATTAAATATATTTTTATATATTTTTTTAAGAGAATAAAAAAAATATGATCCACTTGATAAAAAATTTGCATGATATATTCTCTGATCAAAATTTCGATAGGATTCTAACGAGTAAATAAACTGATGGATAATGTGTGGATATTGTTATCTTGAAGTTTGAGAGTTAAAATTTGACAAAATTAGTGTGTCCGTCCTCCCCACACGCTAGCCACAGCATCTGGGCTAGTAGCTCCATGATTTACCTCCTCCGTATTAGCCCTGAGACAGATTGGTAGAGACCTATGTATAGGGTTGTAATCGAATCGAGCCGAGCCGAATACCTGAGAGTTTGAGTTTAGTTCGTTTATTATCGAGCCGAGCACGAGCTTAATTTATGAAATATAGTGATGGCTCACGAGCATATTCGAGCCTAATCGAACCCTAAACGAACTTACCAAATATAAATTATTAATTAAATTATTCATCAATTTATTGAAAAAATAGATTATATATTTTAAAAAATATAAAATATTTACTAAAATTTATGATTTTATTCATACAATGAGCTTTATTAGATATTTTATTTATTAAATATAAAAGTGTCAAAATTATATATTTAATATTAAATATTAATTTTATATTTTACGAACTAGCTCATGAGCTTATTAACGAGCATGTTTACGAGTTAACGAACTGAATACTGCTGAGTTTGAGTTTGGTTCGTTAATATTAACGAGCTTTATTAAACGAGCTTGAACGAGCTTCTATCGAATCGAGCTCTGAATAGTTCACGAGCGAATTGATTCATTTATAGCTCTACCTATGTATTGGTCTTGAGACGGATTAACAAGGACGTTAGGATGAACGAATGATCTTTTACCACCTATAAAAGGATATCTCTTTTTAATATTTTAAATTTATTTTTAATTATATATGTTAATATCTCTCTCAATCTTCTCTCGTACACTATAAAATTAAAATATATTTTTTTAAATTCCCCATCTTCCTCATTTCAAACTCCCCCCTCTGTCTTTCCCTCACTTATTGAGATTTGGAAAGATAAATTAGATCTAACATTATCACGATAATCCCGTTGGTACTATTATATTTCTAATTCGATTAAGTTTAAATGTTAAGCATTTGTCTATATTCTATTCGATTGAAATTGAAAATTTTATTATCTTTTATCAAAAGCATAGTGAATTAGATATCTCTGCTATTTCAGTTTCTTGATAAATATTAAATTTAGTTTTTTAAGAAGTATTTAAGATAATAAAATTTTTGATTTTCCTTTCATCTCCATTTTATCATTTACTATGATTCTGAATTATTTGATGAAAAATATGATTTTTTATTGTATCTAAAAACACTTATTTTGTTATTAATAAATGATAATAGCTAGTTTAGTCCCGTTACATCTTTATTTTTTTTAAATTATATTAAGTTTTATCATTTTATACCTATATTTTTTTTATTTATTAATTTTTCATATTTAGTGGATGATAAATTAATAATAGAAAAATAATTCTTTTTATTATTGTCTCATTTTATTTGTTAATTTTGATAAAAGTTATTTTTTTATTTGAGCAATTAAATATATATATATATATATATATATATATATATATTTTAAACAATTCTGAATATTTAGTTTTTTCAGTTACCATCGTTGAATGGAAAAGAATCAATGATTTTTTAAAATAATATCAAAAACTTAATTTTTTTTTCACCTAGCCTTGAATAGGCTCTTCGTCCAACAATGTACTGAGATTTGGATGGCCACCGCTCGAGCTGGTCAACATCTTTTTAGTATTATTAGTTTTTATAAAAAAAAAACCCAATATCTACTTTAGTTGTTAGTAGGAATTGATGTAATAACTTTTCAATCAACTAGAATTTGTATCCACTTTAGTTTTTTAAAATAATAATAATCTATTATTTTATGTCTATTACTTGAGAGCCATATGATTTTCTTAGACCTCCCATATTTTATTTCCCAATTCCCATTTGCACGAATTATGTATCAGGAAACGATTCTGCGACCATAAGGATTTGTGAGAACCTGTGAGACTTTTAACGAGGGAATATATGGTTCATTATTTGTTGTGTTTTTTTTTTCCAAATTTGAGAAAACAAAATTAAAATTACATTTTAATTTTAATTTTCTTCTAATATCGGTATTAATTCTAATGGCATTTCTTTATCAGAAAAGACATGATTTGTTTTATAATCTAGATATTTAATTTTTTAAAATTGATTAATCTTAAGATAATTAATTTGATTCTATAAAAATTTCTCATTAATCCAGAGTAAATTTGAGAAGGATAAATAGATCTTAACAAACAATCTTATATCACGAGTAATTCGAACATCATGAACATATGATATATCATGTGAAACATTGAATCTCATTGCATAAGAGCTTATAATGCCTCTCATCCATCTACCTCTTTAGTTATCGTGATTTACCTCCTTCGTATTAATCTTAAACTTGTTGAAGCAATCTATGGTCCGTGTGACCATATGTTTTGATGTTTTGACAAAGAGTTTAAGTTAGATTTACCCTTGTGTTTGATATGTGTATTTGAATGTGCAGATTTACAAAATACACATAGACTTAGCTGGACGGCTTCGGGTTCGGTGAAGGATTGCATGAGGAGATGAGCCATGAGCTTATAGCATCTGAGGAACTGTAGACAAGGCATGAACGATAAGCCGAGGGAAGCGTACTTTGAGGCATACGCGAAAGATGACATGAGGATGAGCCGCGGGCTTGTATGCATCCGAGGGACGAGAGTCAAAGTCGAAGAAGGCGTCAAAGCAACATGTTGAAGTTACAAAAGAAGAGTCAGCTGAGTCGTGAGGGTCCGAGTGCGAGTGAATTGTACTCGAGTTGGGAAATCCTAGGATTAGGGTTTGACCAGTCGACTGATCTGATAGTTGGTACAGAAAGATCAGTTGACTGATCTTCTTGTAGTCAACTGGTGTCGACTAGGAATTCGAACGTTGGGCTATAACGCTTGAATTCGGATGGACCAGTCGACTGATATTGGCACCAATCGACTGATAACGGCTAGTTCAAACACGAGCTCTATTTAATGGAGCTCGGTTTGGCTGGCTAGAGTTGACGAAATTGACTTTAGTCAAAGGTCAATTAGTAGTTTTGGTGCTCAAGGTTTGTTGCAAAGATTGTGGTGAGGTTTCTCCAGCCATACGGAGCGACAAGAACAAATCGGAGGTTTTTCGGGGTCTAATCCACCAACGGATAGGGATCGTCCACCTCAAGGACATGCGGACATGCCTTGGAGTAGGAGTATTATCTCCGAACCACGTAAACGGTTTATGTTATCATTGTTATTATTTATAATTTATATTTCCACTTGCGCTTGCTAACACGACTAGGAAGAAACCATCGATTCGGCGGGTCATCGAGCTATTCACCCCCTCTAGCCGGTCCATCGATCCCCAACAGAACCGGGACTATGAGAGTGCTGAGATGAATGAATCGTCTTTTGCCACTTATTCTATCTCTCATCATAAAACAAAAACAAAAACAAAAACAAAAACAATACTTACTTTAAATGAAACCACTTTTACAAAAAAAATTATAGGTAAGAATATTGGATTTGTCACGCCCCCGAAAGAAGCCGCTAGCCCAATATACAATCGAACAGCACCTCCCTTGTGTCACGCCCCGAGGAGCTGCCCATCCGATACCGACCGGACTGCCACACCCTCGACCGACGGACAATTCAGAAACCTAACCTCTACGACCACCTCAGATGGTTGTACCACAGCCTATAGGACTGGAACAACCGTCTGAAATCAACGAAAACGAAAACGACGACAAAAAACTGCGTACCGGTACGACTTACGACAAACACAAAGCACAAGGCCTCCATGGCTCACAAAAGTACAACTATACCGCCGTATAAAAGGACACGACCAAACACGAATACAGCAGCGGAAAAGTAAAGTAAAAGAAACAGAAAATGGGTACCAACATGTACCCCAACAAAGTGAAAGAAACATCCCAGAATCATCTCGAAGAAATACGCGAACTGGGACAGGCTGCCGGGCACTCCAGACAATCATCCTGAAATAAAAACAAGGAGCTAACGGGGTGAGTCACAGTACTCAGCGGATATCTCATCAGATATACAAGATAGTCTAAGCTAGCAATAGTGTATCAAGCTATCGAAATAAACACAGGTACGGGCAGTGGTAAGTATAACTGAAACAGGAATAGCAAATACCATACCAATGTGGTTGAGTCGTCGAAACCAGACATAAGAGTCTCCTGTATGTGCATGTCAATCATATGCAACATCCAAGTATAACAAGCACGAGCAAATGCAAAATATACATATGCACATGGTGCAATGACATGGTCACCTCTGTCGCCGGTTAGACATCGTCACATATGTACGGGAGGAAGCTGAACGGAGGCCACCCTCCGGCGTAGAGCTGCGACTGCCGTCCGTACTCTGCCATCACTGCTCCTGAGTGATCGAGTAGACGGTATGCTGTCGGCGTAACACCCCATACTCCATGACCTATCCTGGCGATATCAATAATAGCCCCAGGCCAAAACCTATCCTGGCGATATCTCTATCAGCCCCAGGCCATCACCTATCTTGGCTATATCACTATCAGCTCCAGGCCATCTTTGGAGGATATCTCTACCTGAGTGTTAACACCTACCCCATGTATATAAATGGGGGAGAGACCTCTCTCTCTCATCTCCTGGTATATGGACTACTCAAGGAGGGACCTCTGCCTGCTACCACGCTCCGATTCACTAACCCATGAGTGCATGAGCGGAGCAACACAGAGCACACTACCCATACTCCGTCAACCACTAACCCATGAGTGGTCGTATGGATAGGTCAGTATGACTGTCGACCTGACTCACCCATAAGGCGCCCCTGATCGACAGTGATGCACAGTGCACGATGATGCATGACTCTGGTCAAACAACATCCACTATCTAGTCCACCTATATCAACATGATATGCAAGGATCATAGATAATGCACCATAACCTAGATCCTAAAGGTATAGGTATCACATGCCAGGTATATCATAAACAGTATCAGCCAAGGTAGAGCAGGTATAAAATACTACATTACCCTACCGCTAAACATAGCATATCAAGCATATCAACTATGACTAATCTAAAAGATAAGTCAGAGGTATCCGCCTCGATACAAAAAAGTCCAGGCGACGAGAAGCCCCCGTCCAAAAATAATATCTCCGCAATAGGGTCGCAAAATCAGTCAATGTCGCGACATCAGTCAATGCCCTGCATCAAAGATATAATTATTTAGCCTTAATCTTATATGATACTTAGCTAAATATACTATGTAATTTAATTAGGATTAATACTAAATTAATTAATCCTAATCAAATACTCCATTCCCCAATACCCAACTAAGAAACCAGATCAACCCAAATGTCAACCTCACAAGCACAAACACACCCACAGCTAGCATCGAACTGAACAAAGAACCCTAACCGCCACAATCCAAGCATGAACCGAGACAAGAACGTATAGGAAAGGTAAGCAACTTCAACAACCTACCGACCAAACAAGATCCAACTTAATCTATCCTAATCACAATATCAGAAGCTGAAATCCTATATTCTGATCAAAACATGAACCCACCAAGAACATCAATACCGAAACCAAAATCCCTGATCAAATTCAACCCAGATCCGAATCCCAAATAGAAACATGAACAAGAGCAAGAACTCGGGATCGAGAATTCCAAATTTTCACCAACTGATCACACCATAGATCTAAGCCCTAAACAGATGGATACAATAGCCTTACAATCAACAGAACCATACTCGGATCAGAAACATAGCGTGCCAAAGAAAATCACAGAACAGGAACCCAAGCACAGAGAAGAATACGAATTGATCCAAGCTCACAGAGATCAATCTGATCATCACAGAAAGACTCGATCACAGACCCAGAGATTGGAACCTGAATCCTACTCAAACCAAGCAACAAATCCAACATGAGAACAACCTTAGGCTCATCCAAAATCATAGCTCTCGGTAAAGAAAAGAGTAGCTACATCAACCGAAATCCAAGCAGAACCCCAACTTCAATCAGATCTACACATCGAAACCATACTTCATGAATTCGATCAAAGCAATGGAAAACCCTCACACAGCAAGGCCCTTACCTTGATTCTTCGTCGGCAGACTCTGCTCCTATCCGAGAACAGCCCCCCGATCGCCAGAAACCCTTTCAATTCTGCCAAGAACAGAGAAAGAGGAAAGATAATTCGCGATTAAGCCTAAATCTCGGATTCAACACAAGATCTACCGACGGTGAGGAATAGGAACCCTAAATCCCAAAATATGATCTCGTTTCATGATCAGAAAACCGATTGAAACCATCAAAAACTCTCACTCACCTTCGATTCGTCGGACGAAGCGGCCGATCCACGCCCTACGTGCGCACACGAGATCTCCCCCCCCCCCCCCCCCCCCAGAGCCGGCGATCTCGGCGAAGAAGAAAACGAAGGCGAGAGAAAATGAGAGAGAGAGAGAGAAGGATCAGTCGGTGATGGGTTCTGCGACAAAAAGAGGGGAAGACACAATTTAATATACTAAGGGATATTTGCATTTGACCCCTCCGATTTTTGAAATTCTCACAGACGCCCTAAGTTCGAAAATTATTTGCATTTTAACCCTTGGATTTCCCAGATTCTCACACCTTGTATGGAGGACACTTAGGGCATTCATACATACACAATATCATCAATATTAGGCCTCCGGCCTCAATCACAACAGATAAGGAAAAAAGAAACAGTCAATCCCAACCGGTGCAAATGAAAAGAAATGCATCACGACATGAAAACCAATCCAACATACCTGATCTGCCCTCTGAGCAGACACGCAACTCAAAGACATCCCGTAAAGTCCAACAAAGGACTCAAAAGTACAATCCAAACCACAACCACACGAATACAAGCCCCCGACACAGAAACAAAATACGATACATGTAATAACATGTACAAATACTCAAAAAAATATGGCACGACTAAAAATGGAAGCCGAGACTGGCTACTGGGCTCTCTGGGCAGCATCAACCTGAAACAGGAAAATAAGTTATCGGAGGTGAGTCCAGGTGAATTCCGCGGATAATAAAGATAGATATGCATGGTATCAAAAAGGTTACACAACAGAATAGAAACAATATAGATATAGTCTCATAAGGAAATAGAAAATGCATAATTGATAAAACTAAACGTACAATACATACCGGTGTCACTCCTACGTGTAAGGTAGCAAGTCAGATAGCTCGTACACACGAACATATACAAATCACCGAATCAAAGTAAAATACCTCTTGTATATATATTGTTGATGCAGTCTGGCCCGATTGTTGTTTTGGTGTTGACACCGATTTAAGTTTGGTTGAGTAATTCGGATTAAGTCCTGGTCGGGGACTGGGCACGGAGTGAAGGAAATCTCGGTGAGTGAAGCCGGGTCCTAATGAGTGAAGCCAGGTGATGGAAACCCCGGTGAGGAAGCCGGGTCCTGGTGAGTGAAGCCAGGTGACGGAAATCCTGGTGAGTGAAGCCAGGTCCTAGTGATTGAAGCTAGGTTGAATGAAATCCCGGTGAGTGAAGTCGGGTCCTGGTGAGTGAAGTCAGGTGATGGAAACCCCGGTGAGTGAAGCCGGTTCCTGGTGAGTGAAGCCAGGTGACGGAAACCCTGGTGAGTGAAGCGAAGCCAAGTGACGGAAACCCTGGTGAGTGAAGCCAGGTCATAGTGAGTGAAGCTAGGTTGAATGAAATCCCGGTGAGTGAAGCCGGGTCATAGTGAGTGAAGCCAGGTGATGGAAACCCCGGTGAGTGAAGCTGGGTCCTGGTGAGTGAAGCCAGGTGACGGAAACCCTGGTGAGTGAAGCCAAGTCTTAGTGAGTGAAGCTAGGTTGAATGAAGTCCCGGTGAGTGAAGCTGGGCACGAAGTCTTGGTCCGGGGGACTGAGCATGAGTCAGAGAAGGCTAGGGAGCCTGTTCTCGGGACTTAGGGTTGAATTGGTCGGAGCTGGACCGGTCTGTGGTCCGATCAGGGAGTTGACACTAACTCCTGGTTGTGAATCGGTCTGGTGACCGATCCAGAATGTCTGATCGTTCTGGTGAACGATCAGGGAGAGAACAGAAAGGTCTCTGTTTGGCTT
Source organism: Boesenbergia rotunda (assembly GCA_024364735.1). Classification (NCBI taxonomy): domain Eukaryota; kingdom Viridiplantae; phylum Streptophyta; class Magnoliopsida; order Zingiberales; family Zingiberaceae; genus Boesenbergia; species Boesenbergia rotunda. The sequence continues at coordinate 197,924 of JAGFNQ010004158.1, read as the reverse complement.
CTGATCGTTCTGGTGAACGATCAGAGAGAAATCAGAAGGCTTCTGGAGAAACCCTTGATCGGTCTTCGTGACCGATCAAGGATCGATCTATCCGCACCCTGACCGATCAGGATGGCTCCTGATCGGTCACCAGACCGATCAGGGCACAACCTGATCGGTCAGGTGACCGATCAGGGGGCATTGGTTGGGAAGAAGCTGATGGTTCTGCCTTCAGCTGATGGATCGGTCAAGGTGACCGACCCCCAATACTTGATCGGTCAGTGTGACCGATCAGGGAGTCATTGGATCAAATAGGAGCTTACCTGATCGATCAAGGTCTTCACTGATCGGTCTGTGGACCGATCAGTGTCTGATAACTTTAATTCAAATCCGCCGTCAGACTTCTGTTTTCGCTCTGATCGTTTCTGTTTTCTCTGCTACCTTATTGATTCACGTTTGATTTCATTTGCTAAGCGTCTGCTAAGTGTGCAGGTAATGCAGGGATGATTCAAACAATGGAGGAGAGTCAACTGGGGACGTTCCCTTGATCAGGTTTGGTTGTTTTCTCTTCTCAGGTTACAACTGGCGTCTGGCGCGGGCTGGCAACGGCTGGGAAGCTGACAAATTGACCTGGGCTCGGCCGAAGAGGGTTCAGAGAGTCCAGAAGAGGTCAGTAGTAGCTGAGGTTGTTGCAGACGAGCTGGTGAGCTGCAGAGACGCGCCTGGTGACCTGGCGATGGGCAGAGGCTTAAGTGTTGGCTAGCAAAGAAGGATTGGAATGACTTGAGCGACGCTCTGATCTCTTTGAAACGCTAACACTCTGATACTTTGTATCTTGAGAGCTTTGAGCCAGTGGAGAAGTTTTGCGAGTCGATCAGCAAGCAGACGCCGCGAGAAGGATGAGCTGAGTGAAGGCTCTTGCCAGGATCTTGCTGTGTTGTGAGTTGTGCTTTGTAAACTTTCTCCTTCGCGCTCTGTAAGCTTTCTTTGTCTCTGTGTTGTATTTGATATTCTTGAGACTATCTGTGTGGAGAGGTTTCTCCACCGAGAAGGAGGCATTTGATATCCAGATTTTTGGGGCTTGATCTGCCGACGATCAAGGGATCGCCCACCTTACGGGCACGCCAAGGAGTAGGGGCAAGTTATCCCCGAACCTTGTACATCCTCGTGTTAGAGTTTGTGATTTTCTGCTCTCTGTTTGTTTCTGTTTCTGTTTGTTTGCTTCCGCTACTAACCTGACTGCAGAGAACTCAAAAAGAGCAAAAGTTTGTGTCTGGCTACATTCACCCCCCTCTCTAGCCATCCAAGTTCCAATATATATATCATCCAAGTGCAACAATCATAACTCAATCAAATGCAGCAAACATAGTCAAATGCAAGTCATATGCATCGTATGCATATGATGGAATGACATGTGTCACCCATGACGTCAGTCCAGCTATCGTAATATGTCATACGAATACGACCAAGTGGATAGGGCTATGACAACTATATGCACTCCGCCGCCATTGCTCCGAAGTAGCCGAGTGTACAGGATGCAGTCGGAGACAACACTCCTACCCCATGTCATATGGGGGAGCCCCGCTCTCATCTCCTCATATCCCATAACGAAGGAAGGATCTCCGCATGCTACGACGCCCCGATAACCACTAACCCATGAGTAGTTGAGTAGAGCAGAACGGAGCAATACTGGCCACACTCGATAATCACTAACTCCTGAGTGATTGTGTGATTATGTCCTGTATGACTGACGATCCGTCTGAACCACAAGAGAGTCAAAGATCGTCAGTTATGCAACCGTGCAAGGATGGTGCATGACACTAACACATGCAACACCCACCTAGTAGTCCTATCAAGAATTACGAGTCGAAAACATAGATCGTGTGCCACCAAAAAAAGTCCACTAGGTGTACATGTATAGTATAGCTAGTGATCGACCAAAAACAAAGTATGAGGGGATATATCACTACTCCTACATCCATATGCATCTATTCTACAAAGTGAGAATAACAAGTATCAAGACCATATGAAGTAAACGGTGAGTAATCTTAAAGTACAAGGAGTAAGTATCAAGCAGAAAATACAAAAGCAGATAAAGGTATAATCTACTGCAACACATAATAAATCATGCATAGAAATTGACAATATCTACAAAGATAGAGTCAAAAGTACCCGCCTCCAATGTCAATGCACATAATGAAGAAAACCCGCCGTCCAGAATAAACCACAACCAGAAAATAACCAAGTCAATCGATCAAGGTCTTGTGTTGAATAACATAATCATTTAGCTATAATCATATATACTTAGCTAAATGACCTACCCAACTAATTAAGATTTAATTATTATAGTCAATAATTAACCCAAATTAGGAGACTAATTATCGACTACTTCTATAGAATCTTAAACTAAATGGTATGATTGCCATGGAGAAATTAACCTTGAACGGATCCAGCTCCACCAATGGTAGCTCACACAACCAAGACTAATTACAAAAATCTCAAAACAAGACCAAGCAACCCTTTCTGTTGCTCACGGCCATGAAGGAGTAGGGGTAACCTTCAAGCCCAAGAACATATCTATGTTCCAAGAGCTCAGGGCCAATGCAACAATTCAAAACCCAACCAAGAACTCAAATCCATAGGTCTAGACACTTCCATTCTAAAGATCAAAACTGATCAAACAGGTAAAACCAATTCAAAAAGTACCATACCCACCATGGTACACAGAAGCCTTGAATTCCCAGTCCCTGCTCACGACACACACCAACACAACTCACACATGAACTCTAAATTCACGGCAAGGTCATTCAGAGCCACAACTAAGCAAAAGAAAGTCTACACTATCTGAATTCTGTAACGCAGCACAACACTAACTCACCAGAGTTATCCATGCATAGTTCGCAACTGAAATCAGAAAACCAACTAGGTAACACAAAGAGCTCCGATCCGGTGTACAATGCTCCTCGATCCTTGGCTCGTATCCCTTCCCTCGTCGATCAACGATGGCGAGCCCCAACCTTGAATTCAATGGGGTTAACAGGGATCCGACAAAGATATACCGACAAGGAGAAAAAAAATAACGATCCCCCTTCATGGACTCACCTTTGGCCGGAGATTATGTGCTCGTGTCCAAGATCGGCCACAGCAAACTCCTCAGCAAGATGGGCTTCATCGGCAGAAAAGAAAATCTGATCCAATTTACTAAGAACACCACCTATAGGGAAATCAACCCCCTGATCTGCAGTGGCAGCTCCTCCAAACCCTAGATTGCCGAATTTAACCCAGGATTAGCCGCAATTTGAAAGGAGACAAGCACGAACAGAAAACCTTCCACTCACCTTCAATCCGCCGGAAGAAAACAATCAACCCGAGCTCAACCTGAGGGCTTCAACGGCCGGTGATCTCCCTTTGGAGAAGAAGGCACTGGTCTTGGCTAGTTGCGTCCGAGAGGAAGAAGAAGGAGAGAAAAGAGAGAGAGATGCCAGAGCTGATCTGATCGCGATCACGCGGAAGAAGAGGAAAGGGGAACTTAACACCTTGTTTGGAAACTTTTTAAGCAAAGGAATTGAATTGAATTCCATTAGGAATTGAATTCAATTCTCATGTTTGGAATGAGTTAGTAAATAACAGAATTGAATTGAATTCCTTGATTTTAAATCTATCAGAATTGAATTCAATTCTTATATTTTTACCATTTTGTCCTTCATTCAAAATGACACTGAGTGAGAAATAAGGACTATTTAGTAATTTTCATTTGTCAAAGTAATTTTCTTCACAAATCAGACCTCTTTAGGTCCGATTTGTTTTGAAGGATTTGAAGAGAATTGAATTCCAATTCCTTATCAATTCCTGGCTGAAAATGTGTTCCAAACGGTGGAATTGAATTCCAATTCACCAAGGAATTCAATTTCATCCCTTTTCAAACAGGGTGTAAGTGATTTGGCCATTTTGCAATTAGTCCCCTCTTCTTCCAAAATTTCAAACTAAGCCCTCTTCTATAGGAATTTTGCACTTAACCCCTCCAAACTTAGGTATTTTACAGGATTGATGGATCATTCGCTGTGAGTATTTTTTTAATTTATCATGATGATCGAAAAATTTTCATGGGATTAATCGATAACCTCTAGAATTAATCCACGTAAGTTAAATATCTGATGTCAATTTAAACGAAAGGAGAAAATTATTTTTTTACCCCTCGGGCCACGAGGCAGTAGCAAGACTATTTGAAAAACAACTTGAGCATCGCGGTTCTATTCTCAACCACCTAGGCACTTAATTTGTAGTGAAAAATTGAGTTGAGTAAGTATAAAAAAAAAAAAAATGGAACCGTCACCTTAGCAGCCCCTGGCCCAGGCCCCATAGAAATTTAGAGGGAGGTAAACCATGGTTATCACTAGTGTGGTGAGGCACCTGGGGTCGAGCAGATTAAAGCCAGCAGACCAGGATTTTATCTCCATGCGCAACTGGCGACGCTCAAACCTGTGACCCCAAAGTAAATGGTCAGGCGTCTTACTATCCGATCCAGCCCGATCCAGCCCGTGGGGCCGTGAAAAATTGAGTTGAGGATCTCCAGTTGATGTACCTAATTTAAAATCCTAACAACTCTAAGGTGGCCGAAATGCCGAATGAATTATGGAGGTCAGCCTTGCAGAGGTCGGCCTAGAAAAATTGAATACTGGCCTGTATTAAAAAAAACAGAGAGGCTTTTAGATTTTAGGTGTGTCAAGTCGACCTAGATCATAATATATGGTGGTTGACCTACAACTATTATGTTCAGGTTATTTTAGTTAATTGAGAGGTTTTAGTGATTCACAACATAATTTAGTTAGCTTTGATGTCTAACATTGTGTTTGCTCCTATAAGCCGATTATAAATAACTTCCTAAATTAGGATTTTAATTAAATAATAATATCTATTAATTTTGTATGGGATTGATAAGGTAATCTATTATATTCTTCTGTATAAAACTTCAATGATATCTTTATTTAGGTCCACGAGTTGGCACAATTAGTTCTTTATAGGTGGTTAATGCAATAAGTTTTAGGATAAATTTTGAATGTGAACTTTTTGCTCTAATGACATATTTATTTAAGCCCCAATGATTTTGCGCATTGGTAAATGATAGAATGGACTACATAAATAATAAATGTTTGAATCTCATGATTCTCATCTATGACACATTACATTTCAGGAGTTTGAATTATTTATGATATTAGATCCTCCATTAAATTTCATCTACACTTCGAATCATAAGAGAGATGGATACTCGAATTGTAATAATAATAATAATAACATGTTTATTAAGAAGATGAAAATTTATAAACATAATTTTTAAGAAACTATATATAATTGAGGAATTGAGGATAACCTAAGTAACAAATTCGCCGTGAATAATTATTATTTTGATGAAAAAAGATACACAAAAATTGTTATTTTGTTGGAAAAATAATGTTTTTTAATGAACCAAAGAAGTCCCATTGGAGTCGTTCACCCCTACAATCGAATCGTAACATGCCTTATAATTAGAGTTCTATAAAAAAAAATAATCTCTAATATATCACCTTGATGATATATTAAAAATATAAAATTTATCACTCTCTTTACCATAAAAAAATCTCCCTATAAATTTTGTTATAGATCCTACGTTATAAAAAAAATTACATTATTAATTATTAATTATTAATCTCACCTATATTATTAATTATGAGATGAAAAAATAAATTTAAAATCTTACTACTACTTTTAACTATTAAAATTTAAAATTTACCTCCATAATAATTAAATTAAAAAAATAATTCCTAAACCACTTTAAAAATCAACAGATATCCCTTAAGTACGTAGTAGTTACATTAACCCACTCACTTCTATTTTGTCGTTTCCTCTCTCTTTCTCTCTTCTACGATCGTCGCCTCCAAATCGACGCCACCACGCATTGCAACACGCCGGCGACATGGCGCCGTCTTTGTATCTAATCCTCTTCCTCCTCGGATTCCTCCTGAACCCTCCACCCGCATCTTGCTCATGCACTGCATCCGACCGCCTCCTCATCGCCAAGGCTTTCCGCTATGTCTCCCGTTTCCAACTCCCCTCTCCCAACGCCACCGCAGCCACCGGCGGCGGCGGCTGCTCCCTTCTCCTCCCTTCCAGAAACCTCAGCGGTACCATCTCCTGGGCCTACCTCAGCAACGTCTCCTCCCTTCGCACCATCGACCTCTCCGGCAACGCCCTCCACGGCTCCGTTCCCGGCAACTTTTGGTCCGCCCCCACCCTCCTCGATGTCAATTTTGCAGCCAACCGATTCGGCGGAGCCCTGCGATTCGGCCACTCGCCGACGCTTATCAGATCTCTTAACCTTTCCGGAAACCGATTTAGCAGCGCCGCAGGTCTCGACGCCATGCCAGGCTTGGAGGCCCTCGACCTGTCGAGAAACAGCCTCGTCGTCGTCCCGCTGGGCCTGGCGAAGCTGCGAAATCTGAAGCATTTGGACTTGTCGCGGAATAACATGACCGGAGTTTTTCCCGATGAATTTCCGTCATTCGGCGAAGGGTTCGATTACTTAAACGTTTCGTGCAATAAGTTGACCGGCGTGGTGCAGCCGGAGGTGGAGAAGCAGTTCGGGATGTCGGCTTTTATTGAGCCCGGATCGCTTAAGTTTCTTCCCTCCGCTAGCACAGGACGACGTTCTTCCTCTTCTCCAACTCCTCCTCCTCCTCGGCCGACATCGCACAAGAAGAAACAGAGGCAGAGCAGAGCGAGAAAATTGGGATTCTTAATAGCCGGAATTGCATCCGCTATTGTCGTGGTTTTGGCCTCGGTGGGCTGCGTCGTGTGTGTCGTAATAAAAAGGAGAAGGAAAATTGATGGAAAGAAGTGCGAGAAGGAGACGGCGGTTCCACAGGAGGTCAGGTGGGTGGCGGAGGCTATGCAGTCAGCGCCGGTGGTGCTATTTGCAAAGCCGCTGATGGAGCTCGTGTTTGCGGACTTGGCGAAGGCCACGTCGGGATTCGGGAAGGAATCGCAGCTAGCAGAGGGCAGTCGGAGGGGACCTGCATTCAGGGCGGTTCTTCCCGGCGACATGCACTTGGTGGCTCGCGTGGAGGTAGCCGCCGGAGACGCAGAGGAACGTTCGGCCGCCGACTACTTTCGTGAGATCGCGCGCCTTCGCCACCCAAACCTTCTCCCTCTCCTCGGCTATTGCATCCCCGGTGAATTAAATTAGCTTTGAAGTTTAATTAGTTGAATTCGATCGCGTTTGGAATTAGTATTAATCAATTGAATTCGACCGATCGCAGGGAAGCAGAAGATCGCGTTGTACGAATACATGGAAAGGGGCGACCTCCATCGGTGGCTTCACGAGCTACCGGAGGGGCAGCCAAGTGTGGAGGACTGGAGCGGCGACACGTGGGAGCAGTCGGTCGTCGAGGACAAACGAGGGGCGGTCTCCGCCGACGCTCCGTCGGCGGAGGTTTGCGTCTGGCCGACGAGGCACCGCATCGCTCTCGGCGTGGCGCGGGGCTTGGCATTCCTCCACCAGGGGTGGGTGGGCAACGCCCGAGGCGTGGCCCACGGTCACGTCGTCCCGTCCAATATCCTCCTCGGCGACGACCTCGAGCCGCGCGTGGCGGACTATGGCGGCGGCGTTTACCACGGCACGGCGGAGGGCGACGTGTACGACTTCGGGGTGGTTGTGATGGAGCTGGTGACGGGGAGGGACGGATGGTCGGAGGAGTTAGTAAACTGGGCGCGGGGTCTGGTCCGAGGCGGCCGGGCGGCGGAGGCGTTGGACACGCGTCTGCGCTTGGCGAGCCCAAAGGAGGAGAAAGAGGTGGTCGAGTGCTTCCGAGTCGGCTATCTCTGCACCGCACCGAACCCAGAGAAGCGTCCCACGATGCAGCAAGTGGTCGGCCTCCTCAAAGACCTGCGCTCCGCCTCCTCCGGCGGCGGCGCCACCACCAGCTCCATCTCCTGAATCATAAAAATCGAATTTTTTTTCCAGTAAAAATTACATTTTTAATTAGCAAAATTCAGTCGGTCTTTCTCCTCCATCCGTATCATTCTTGCATCATTGTTTTTCTTTTGTCTTGCGTTGCCCGAGGAACGCAGGCAACATTGGCGGCGAGTGGTGGAAGGTGGAAAGTAGCGGGTGGGGGCCGCTGGTTGCTGTCGGACGACCAATGCAAGTGGATTCAGTAAAAGTCAACAAGTCAAAGCACAGTGCATAAATTGTTGGTATGCGAATAGCTTGTTAATGGCGAAGGCATCTCTTCCTTCCTTTGTTTGTAATATAGTAATAAAAGAATTTGCGCATTTCACCGAATCATGCTCTTTTAATCGTTCATTATTATTTTAATATATATTTTCTAAGTTTCTAACACACTTGTCATTATCAGGCCAAGTAAGGTGTGATTGGTCGCAATCTCGGTGTTATTTTATTTGCCTGTTTTTAGTGAACTAACGTGATTCAATTTCATTTGATCGATTCTACATCGGTATTTTATTGACGGTGCCGGTAAAAAATCGTAATTATCAAAAATATAATAAAATTTAATTTTTATCAAATGATGTATTAAAAATTATCTTCTTCTTCTTATATCCTTTTCGCTAATCATTCCCTTTCTCAGTTAACTTTCTAGTACTCCAAATCACTTTTTATTTATTTTCATTTTACAATAAGAGAGTGTGGTTTGGATACACCAAATATTTTCTTTTTTCTCACCTTACATATCTCTTTCTGCCTTGCACAACTTGACTCATCACGAACCATTTAATGTATTTTGCTGCGATTACAAAAGAGAGTTGAAAGCGGGAGCGTGAAATAATTTGTCACGCACCGAGGAGCCGCCCGTCTGATACTGACCGAACTGTTTCTCCCTCGATCCGACGGACAATCCGGAAACCCTACCTCGACGACGCTCTCATTAACCCACCTGTACCATAGTCGATAGGACTGGAACAAGTCACTGAAACGAAAAGAAAATGATATCGTCGAGAAAAGCTACATACCGGTACGACTTACGACAAAACAAACAAAACGAATGCCTCCTTGGTACACAAAAATACAACCATATAGCTATACAAGGCGTCACAACAAATCAGAAATACAACAGTGGAAATGCAAGAAAAACAAATAAAAGGTACTAACATGTACCAATATCAAATACAGGTAAACAACGAAATCGCCTCAACACATGTAAACTGGGATAATCTGCCGGGAGCTCCAGTCGATCATCCTGAAAGGGGAAAAAAATAAGGCTAACGGGATGAGTCCAAAGAACTCAGCGAATACAGACCAATATGCACAGAAAAATATACTAACAGTAAGTCACAAACTATCACAAACTGAAGATGCAATAATAGGAAACACATAATTAATATTACCGAAAAGAAAATACATACCTGTGTCTAGGGGCGTAGCCACCTTCATGAGAGGGGGTGCGATCGCCCCCTCTCAATTTTTTAAAAAATTATATATATATATATATATATATATATATATATATATATATATATATATATATATATAAAAGTATTTTAATTAGTCAATTTATCATCATTTATTATAGAAAATTGAATTTGATCACACATTTAGAAAGCTAATGACCTAAGCTATCTATTGATATCACTTTTATAAGAAAATATCATGATTTAAAAATTTAAATATTAAAATTTTAAAATAAATACATAATAATAAATAGATGAGCTAAATTATAAGACAATAATGCTAAATTAAAATTAAATTAGGTTTGAACTAAATTCAGGTACAGATATACGGATTATATTGGTTCAAATCAAAATTGATTTGGAGTTGATTTGGTCAAGTTATGACCGAAGCAAGTTTAATGTGTATATGGGTTCGATCGATTTTTCGACTTTGAGTAAAAAAAAAATTTGGGATCAATGAATCATTGTTTCAACTAGAACTAAGAGCTATGGTCAAAATTTCGAGTTTAAGTTCTTTTTCGGCCTCTTAAATTTGCAATTTAGACTTTTGAAAAATAAAAATCGATCTACATTAATATTTAAGATTATTAAAAATTACCCCTGCTGATCGAAAATCCTGGCTACGCCACTGCCTGTGTCGATCCAAACTCGAGAGCATGCATGTCAATCAAGTACAGCAATCACAACCATATGTAGGAATGCATAGTATGCTCATGATGCAACATGGGTCACCCCTGACGTCAGTCGGCCACCGTCGCATCCATACGAAACCGAGTGGGTAGGGCTCCGACCGGGTCCTCCCTCCACCCAAACAGTCACCATCGCCTAGAAAGCAAAATCGAATAGGCAGGGTCATGGACACTGAACGTACTCCGCCCTAGGGAGAAGTGATGCTCCCAACCCCTCGCTATCTCTAGATAGAATAGGGAACCTGTCACAGCGCCGTGACCTATAATCCACTAACGAAGAGTGGAACTGGGACTACACGACAGGTAATCTAGCAAGTCTGATGACTCATCTCAACCTCCAGGGATTCAAAAGTTGCCTACGTATGCCCTTACACCAGTAGCATGTCCGAGAACCAATCTCAACTTCTAGAGAGTCAAAGGTCGCCCTCATATACTACGTGCAAAGATGATGCATGTCACTATCACATGCATCATCCACTATCTAACTTTACTGTCGTCTACATGATATACAGTAGTCCAGATAATCGTTATGCACCATATCCTAATCCTAGTGCAAGGTATAAGGTATGTTGTCCGTAAATCCGATACACACAGTAATATGGAACAGTAATCAGTAAATTTAATTAGATAATAAGTATCAAATGAAGTCGTACAGGAACGAAAAGAAAAAATATCCCTACTGTTATCCATATCTAACTATGCATAAGAGTTTGACTATATCTAATAAAGATAAGCCAAAGGCACCCACCTCCAAAGTGAAATCCAAGTCTCGAAGAGAAACTCCTCACGTCAAGATATCCGTATCAGCTTGAATCAATATCTTGCATCAAAGGTATAACTTAGCTAGTTATATGAACGTCAACTAGCTAAGTATAATACAACCTAATCCCAAGCCAAAATCAATACCTACCTTCACCAATTTAACCAACGGTCGGAAGATCCAAAAGATCTAAATGTAATAAGGTAGGAAATCAAAACCCCACTGCCTCTACCTCACATCACCTCCACATCCAGTAGCAAAACCAAAACAGAGCATTACTTAAAACCAGAAACTAAGCTAACTCATCAGAACGAAAACTAACAAGTAGAGATCTGATCAGTTTACTTCTTCTACACAAAACCTACTCATCGTCGGCATTAATTCTTACTTGCATTAATTCTGATAGTAGTTTATACGAGTCCATGATAGCAGGAGTTCGCATTCCTTTCTCACCCATCATCTTAGGTGAATTTTTAGGGTGTAGGATATCTCATAATGTATCCACCTATTTCCCTACTGTTGTTGAGCCCCTCTCTCTGCATGACGTTACCATAGATCAAATTCATATGCATTACTTTAGGAGGCATTGGCATGACACAGAGCGTATCTTTGATGCCAAGCATATGAGTCCATTCAGTCATGTTTTATACAAAATTGTCATAGAATGTCTCTTGCCCATTGTCACCAAGGGGCAGGCTAGGATTAGACTGCCACATTTGGTGATGATGTATGCCATGGAGAGGAGGCTTGACATTGATCTTTCCCTGCATGTGTTTACCTCCATCTGTCACTTTTCCCATAGTGTCAATGGGAAAATTTACATGCCTTTTTGCCACGTCCTGACCGAGTTCTTTGAGTCTCGAGGTATCCGTGTGCCTAGCGGTTAGGTCCGTCACCTGTCCAAGGATTACGATCAGATTGACACACGCCAGTTATCCTTGGCAGGTATAGAGTGCAGGCAAGGGGAGTTCGTGTGGAGGCAGCATCCTGAGTCCTCCAGCTCAGATGAGGAGCCCGTTGGTGGCGTTACACACGAGGAGTTCTCCTAGCTTCGGTCGGAGGTTCATGGCCTCCGGGAGGACCTCCACAGTTTCCAGCAGCAGCATTTGGGCTTCCAGCAGACTATTCAAGCGGAGGTTCATGGGTTCCGAAGTCAGCAGGACGAGATGCTCGAGATGATACGGCAGCTACATCTCACTTATCAGGCCCCTCCTCCTCCTCCTCCAGATGACGATGACATGATGTGATCTGTTGGCTTGAGTGTTGAGAGTATATTGATTAGATGTATTTTTATCTCTCAAACACTTGTTTATTTTGGGGATTGTATTATGTTGATACTCTAGGGTTTTAGCCCTGGTGCCACTTACATTTTTATTTCATGTATGATACATTTGTCTAAGCTTTTTGATGTTTTATGAAAACTTATGTCATGACTTGATGTTACTTTATATTATTCTTATGTCATGGTTTGAGTATTATTTGAAATTTAATGAAGTGCTATTAAATAATAAGATATGACTTTAAATTAAGATCATTAGTTATACTTTCATGGTTCTTAGTTATACTTTCATGTTTTTATGTCATGGCTTGAAGATATTTGTATGAAATAAGGATTTATGGACATCATGAAAGATAAGGAAGTTTGATCATGTATGTGTATCATGTTAAAAATATATATAATCATGAAAGTTAGGGAAGGTCAAGAGATAAAGAGAGGGAGGTTTGTATCATAGTAAGAATACTTATGAAAAATGGAAGAATTGAGAACCATTTCATGTGCAAAATTAAGGTGAATGGAGTTGGCAAACATAAGGAAACATATATGGAATTCAAAGTTGATACAAACATGCTCATTCTTGAGGAATTTTAAGTTTGTACCAAAAGTCAAGCACGTTTGTTATTTTTCATGAAAACATATTTTTCTAGGATAGAGTGTCTTAACAAACGTGCTTGTAAAATTTTATATTTTTCAAAATTTTGTAGAATTTTCTACGCATTTTTGAATTTCGACTGGAAATTCAGAAATGGGCGTATCAATCGACTGCCCCCTGGGCAGTCGACTGATGGTTCAGGCAGAAGGTGAATTGGTGATTTCTACGGGGTTTTTCATAAATCTGTTGAGTTCTATTTGGCACCAGGGGAAGGATTGCTTGGGGCAATCTTTTTGATGGTGTCAAAGGGGAAGAACTTGAGTGTTAAGTTAGGTTTGGTTTGGAACTTAACTTTGGTTGGTTTATGAAACTTGGGTGTTAAGTTGGGTAGAACTTAACTTGTTGTGAGTAGAGTTAAGTTGGGGAGAACTTAACTTGGTATTGGCAATGAGAATTGAAAATTGGGAGAAAACATAGGTTAAAGGGGAGGTTGCCTCTTGTGTGTTATGCTTTGATTTTCAATTGCTGTTGCTATTGTTATTGCTTTTGTTGTTATGTTTACCTAACTTAACATACTGTCACACATTAAAAAGGGGGAGATTGTTTGGGAAATCAACTCTAATATGATCTGGATGATCATGAGTTTTGATGTGTGTGGGCAATATGGTTAAGTTAGGATTTGTTGTTGGACTAATATGTATACATGAGTGTGCAGATGTATAGGTACATATGGACTTGGTTGATGTCTTCAGGTGAAGGGTGGCATGGAGGCAAGCTGGAGGCTTGTGTGCACACCCGAGGGACCATGGGCAAAGCAGGAACGATGAAGCCGAGGGAAGCGGACATCGAGTCGTACGTGAAGGGTAGCATGGAGACAAGCTGGAGGCTTGCGTGCGTATCCGAGGGACGAGGGTCAAAGTCGAAGAAGGCTTGAAGGCGATGGATCGAGGCTGCTGGATTAGAGACGATGAGCCGAGGGACGCGGACTTCGAGGCATGCGTAAAGGATGGCATGGAGGCAAGTTGGGGGCTTGCGTGCACATCTGAGGGGCGGGAGCCGAAGATGAAGAGGGCGTGAAGGAAACAGATCGAGACTGCTGTTGAAGAGTCAACCGGGTTGTGAGGGTCTGAGTATGAGTGTTTGTACTCAGGGGCTAAGCTGAAAGGGTTCGAGTGCAAAGAGAAATATACTCGGGGAGTGAAACCCTAAGCTTAGGGTCAGACCAGTCGACTGCCCCTGGGGTAGTTGACTGGTAATAGGCTGGGATTCGAACGTTAGCACTGTAACGGTCGAATCTGAGTGGGACCAGTCGACTGCCCCAGGGGTTGTCGACTGGTAGCGGCGTCAACAGACTCGAGCTCTATTTAAAGGAGCTCGTTTCAGGCCTTTCTTTCTTGGCGAAACTTGCTTGGTCAAAGCTTGTTAGTAGCATGTTATGATCAGATAGTGTCTAGGAGTTGTGGAGAGGTTTCTCCACTCACAAGGAGTTACGTGATCTAGCCGGAGGTGATCCGGGGAATCATCCACCGACGGATTAGGGATCGCCCACCTTACGGGCAGCCATGGAGTAGGAGTTTATCTCCGAACCACGTAAATCATTAGTGTTTGCTTTATTGTTAGTTTTGTTTTTATTTAGATTATTCCGCTTGCGCACTAACAACATAAGTAGAAGAATTGAAAAGTGTTATTCACCCCCCTCTAGCATACGTCAACGATCTTACAGGTAACGGATACTGGAACTAGAGTAGCTTTAGGTTTGTTTTGGGCGACAGTACGAGCAAACACAACACTCCAATATGATCTCATAATGCAGTCAATGCTTGAAAAACATCCAGATGCCCATAAGTGACTTCAGAACATTGACTCTAAAAGGTGGGCTAATGCACACTTTAATGGGAGAAGGTACAGAATGCTAACCACTAATTGTGTGTAGAGTTTAAATGCTTTGTTCAAGAATACACGTGAACTTCCCATAAATATGTTAATTGATATTACAAGAAGAAAGGTAGCTCAACGATTCTTTAACCGTAGAGAGGAAGTCTCAAAATGGTATGTTATTTTGACACCTCATGCTACAAAAGAAATGGATTCAAGGAGAGAGAAAGTTAGAGCATATAAGGTTCACCCGTACTCTCAATCAAAAATGAAAGTAGAGACATGGGGCGCTTCATATATTATTGATTTGGAAAAAAAATATTGTCAATGTGGGGAGTTTCAAAATTCAGGACTCCCTTGCTCACATGCTATTGTCTTCATCATTCACCAGAACATGGACACACTCCCATATTGTAAGCATTATTTTTATTCACAAAATTAGAATGACATTTACATGGATTATAATTATCCTTGTCGAAGCAAGTAGTTTTAGCCTAGGGGCGTAAACAACATTATAGTTGTATGTCCCCATAGCCTTGTGCAGCCCGATAGACGAAAGAAGACACGAATTGAGTTGAGACACAACGGGAAAGTAAAACTCAAATGCAGTCGCTACAAACAACTTGGCCATAATCGAAGGACTTGTAGAATATCGTCAACCTCAGGTTCTTGAGTTACTGGTATATGTATGCAGGAATATTCCGCTTGAACTATATGTTCTGTAAGCGAGAAAAGTGGATCTATATATTTTGTATCTAGTACAGTGATAGTATTGTAAAAAAATTAGTTGTGGTTAATGTTGTCACATTCAAAAGTATTCCAATAGTATGATACATTTTAACTTATTTAATTCAATGTAAAAAGAATACGATTATAGATCAATCCAGAATACACGAATATTTTTTGTCAAAAGATTAATACAAATTTTAAGATTGAATAAAGATAAAAATATAAAATATACATATATATAAAGAATGAATATAAAGGAAGAAATATAAACGATAAATAAATAATTAGAGTTTAATTATTAAAATTATAAGAAAAATATAGAATAGAAAGTAAAATTCAGAAATTACGAGGTGATAGTGTTGCAAGGAATCGAATTTTGTAATGCATTGTGTATTTAGGGGCTTTCCAGATATTGTCTGATACTACAATACATTTAAACTTGTTTTAAGTTTAAACAAATGTAAATCTGTGTTGATCATACCTAACTATTTCAATAAAAAAATATTTTGTCAGATCATGTAAAATTATATAAAAGATTATCGAATAAATAATTAATAAATCATGATTAAATATTAAAAAAATATTTTTAAAATAGAAAAAAAATACTACTTCACGTTGGGATAGGTTTTCAGACCCACGTTGGGCCTGAAATCCTATGATTTCAGGCACAACTTGGGCCTGAAATCAAAGGATTTCACACTCTCTGCTAACCAAAATAGGAGTATTCTTTTACAAATTATAAATAAATATTTATAATATAAAAATATAGATAAAGATTAAGCAAATATATAAATAGATAAAAAACATGAAAAGATAAATATAAATAAATAATTAATGGTTATATATGTTAAATATAAGAAACAAAAATAAAAGATATTAAAATAAATTATAAATGTGAAAAAAACTAAGGGGGCGCTTGGTATACATTTGGCAACGGGAATGGTAATGAGTTTTGATTGAGGGGTTTATGAGTTTACTGATAACCTAGTGGGTGTCAGGTTATAAAATCAGGGGTATCATATTTATATTTTGATTCCGATTCCCGTATACCAAGCATCATAAATGGGAATGAAATAGATTTCATTCTCATTCCCGCCTTCTAAACACGCATACCAAGCGCCTCCTAAGATAGATAATAAGATATAAAGATAAGAAAATTAAGATATTAAAAAGAAATACAAAATATAAGTTTGGGCACTACAAAAACTTATAATTGAAATTAAGATATAAAAAAACACAACTATAAAGAAAAAATATAAAATATGAATAAATACATACAGTTTATAGTTTATAGAGTAAAAATATAAGAAATAAATATAATTCAAATAAAAATAAATTTTAAATGTAAAAAATAATTAAGATAGATAATAAAATATAAAGATAAGCAAAATGAAGAGATAAGGATGAGAGATAAAAATAAGCCAATCGCTTCCAATTGATGCTACTTTGTTCTGTGCCAACTGATACGGTATGAGAAATTCCCAGTGTCCCAGGGTTCGCGCCCCATTTGGAGGAAAAATTCCTATAAATACGTCATAGCTGAGAATCGAACCGCGAATGCCTGAGATAGCGACTAGTTGCCCTACTGCTGCACCATAGCCCCGGAGGCCTTATTGTAACAAATTCTAAAATTATGAGTTGATGGTCTGCAAGGAATCAAATTTTGCTATGCATTGTGTATTTAGGGGCTTTCCAGATGTTTTTTGATAATACGATAATTTAAACTTGATTCAAGTTTAAACAAATGTAAGCCTGTGTTGATCATATGTGAGTATTTCAATAAAATAGTATTTTATCAGAAGATATAGAATTATATAAAATATTATCTTATAAATAATTAATAAATCATGATTAAATAATATAAAAAATATTTTTAAAATAAAAAAAAATGAGTCCACGTTGAGCTTGAAATCCTCTGATTTCAGGCCCAACATGGGCCTGAAATAATCTGATTTCAAGTCCAACGTGGTCCTGAAATCAGAGGATTTCAGGCCTAACCAAAATAGGAATATTCTTTTCCAAATTATAAATGAATATGTATAATATAAAAATATAGTTAAATATTAAGCAAATATATAAAGAGATAAAGAAAAAAAATATAAAGATATAAATATAAAATATATAAACTATACGGTATTTATAATTAGTCGTTATAGATGTTAAATCTAAGAATATCCTAGCTGTAACTGATGTTGCATTGTTCTGTTCTAATTGATACGGTATGAGAATTTCATTAATATTCATTAAAACTAAGTTTAGACACCATAGAAATCATCTCCTAGCTCAACTCTAACTAGTGATATCGAGTATTGAGAAATTCAAATATCCTAGGTCCATCGGTGGGTTTCCACCGGAACCCACTGATGGACCTACAAAAGTCCTATTGCAACAAATTTTGAAATTTTGAGTTGATGGTCTGCAAGGAATCGAATTTTTGTATGCATTGTGTATTTAGAGGCTTTCTAGATGTTATCCGATAATACGATATATTTAAATTTGTTTCAAGTTTAAATAAATGTAAGTCTGTGTTGATTATAACTCAGTATTTCAATAAAATAATATTTTGTCAAAACTTGTAGAATTATATAAAAGTATCCTACAGGCTCACGTTAAGCCTGAAATAATTAGATTTCAGGCCCTCTACTAACCAAAATAGAAATATTTTTTTTTCAAATTATAAATAAATATGTATAATATAAACATATAGATAAAGATTAAGCAAAATATAGAAAAAATATAAAGATTTAAATATAAAATATATAAACAATAAATAAATAATTAGTGGTTATAGATGTTAAATATAAGAAATAAAATTAAAAGATATTAAAATTTAATTATAAATGTGAACTTCATTGATATTCATTAGAACTATCTTTCGACACCACAAATATCATCTCCTATTGCAACAAATTTAAATATTATGAGTTGATGGTCTGCAAGGAATTAAATTTTGTAAGGAGTTGACGTTGGGCCTAAAATCCTCTGATTTCAGGCCTTCTGCTAACCAAAATCGAAAAATTCTTTTTCCATATTACTGATTGTATACACAACGATTACAAATTACACAACAACGTGGCTCGAAATCAAGGTTCCATTGATTTCAAACGGATTGCATGTATACAAAACAATTACAGATTACAGATTACATACATTATAACTACAAATATACAATGTATACACAACAATTACAAATGTATTGAACTCCAAATTTATTATTAAAAATTTTAATCATAATATTCTTTCATATATATATATATATATATATATATATATATATATATGATATTCAACCTAGATATTCATAGGATATATAATATATATTTAGGATTTCAGATTTAGGATTTAGTTGAATTTTAGTGAGTTTAAACTAATAAAATTTTTCCTTTAGGGTTCAGACTTTCCTCTTGGATTATAATATTTAAGATAAAAAAAATTTATGCTCAAAAAATATATTATATATATTAGGATTTAAATATAAGAAAATATTATTTTTTAAAAAAAATGATTCAGACACTTTGAATTGAATCTAGGCGCTCGATAGAGATTTAAAAATATTTGAAATCAAGTGTTTGGATAGAATCCAGGAGCCCTGACCATAATGTTGTGCACAATCACGTACATAAAGGTATGTAGGTTATCATTATATATATATATATAGAATAAGGATTTGCTGTGGACCATGGCCACGCGCCTGGGTCAATTTTTTAAAATTTTTTAATAAATAATTCCTTGGTCTTATAATACACCCCATCAACATCTAAAATATATTATTTTGAATACCATAACCCAAGAGGGATGTATGAACTCTAGGAGAAAAATCTTATCGACTTAAATCCACTATAACCCAATTCCTATATCCTAAAATTTTAAATGCTAAATATATATACTATACCTCATAACCAACTAAATTTTTTTATCTTGATCACTATAATAACCTAAGAGGGAAACCTAAACCCTAGGGGAAAATTTTAAATCTACTATAGCTCATCCTCTAAATTCTAAAATCTTAAACCCTAAATATATCCCAAAAAATTATACACACACACATATATATATATAATTTTTGGAGATATATTTTGGGTTTAAGATTTTGAGATATATTTAGGATCTTCTGAAATGAATCCCAAGCGTCTGTATTCAAATACAGGTGCTTGGGATTTACTCTAAGTTCGCAGGGGCCCGCAGCTTAGCGTCGAGCTTAAGAACTAAAGCTTGAATCGAAATTGAGCCGAGCTTGAGCTTAGAGAGAACGAACCGAGTTTGAACTCAAGTTTGATATTGTTCAGCTCGTATCGATTACACACCTACCTAAACTCTAAAGCAAAAATTTTATTTATTTAAATCTTAAATATATTAATATATCTCGTGAGTATTTAAAATTTTTTATAAATACTATAACCCAAGAACGAAATTGAAATCCTAGATGAAGAATTTTATTAACTTAAATTTATTATAACTTAACACTTAAATTCTAAAATTTTAAATATTAAATACATATAATATATTTTAACAAAATTAAAAAAAAAATGATACGAGATGGATTGAATCCAGACACCGTGGTACGTAAATTCAATCAAGCATTCCAAACACGCATAAACACGTAGAGGGGAGGCGCACATGATATCACTATGATATGTATAGAATCCTAAAACTTGCTTCTAATTCTTTGAATTCGGATCTAACTCATAATTTGTCGATCTGGTCCACACAAAATGTCTTCTTTTGGTTCTCCACGACAATTTGAATGGCAAATATTGATCCTTATCCAAAAACCTGTCTTTTACTATTTTATTAATCCTGAAAAAGGATTGATTTATTCTCATAAAAAAATTTTATTGATCATTGTAATAAATCAAAAAACATAATTATTAACGGAAAATCTAATATCATAAAATTTTCAATTAATCAAATATAATAGGTCAAGATAAAATTTAAATTCTCATCGCACCGCTTGCCCTCGTCAAAATTTGTCTGTTTCTTATCAGAAAAGTTGGATTGGGGCCCGCAATTAATTATTTCTGAGTCTCCAGCGAGTCATAGACCCCAATTAGCCCACTTAGGGACCGAAATTTTATTTTTTTATATTTTAAATTTCCTTTTAAAAGTTATTTTAATCTATTTAATTGTCATTCTCTACACGGCGGTGTTTTGTCACCGAATTTCTTATGACTTTGTCATACATCGAAACATTAATGGACGAGAGAATTGAATTTCCAGAAAAAAAAAAATTTAAATTTTTGAGACTCTTGAAAGAATTAAGAAATGGTTGCAGTCAATTTATTTGATTATCATAAGATTATACTTTCATGTCATATTTAATTAAATTTTCCATGGTATGCAGGGTTATATTAAATCATATTTCAGGATAAAAAGCGGTGTTACCTAATCACATATTCAATTTTTATAATATCTAAATGACATATTATATTTCAAAAATATTTTTCTTCTTTCTTTCCATCAGATAGTTTAGTTGGAATTTGAATCACGGAACTATAAAATTTTGAATTATTTCATACTTTGAAAAACCCCCCTTAAGATATATATGATGGTCTTAAATAATAATACTGACCAATCAATATCATAATTCTTAAAACTCTCTCGATTTAAAAAATATCAATTTTTTAGAATTTTAAAATATGTAGGTTTATTAAGTTAGTTTCGTCGAAATGACCACTCTAAAAGCCCCCATCACGTCGTTCCCTGATCACGCCATCGTCGAATGTCCTCCCTACGATTTCCATCATACGGTCACAATCCAATCGTTTACCATCCGGACCAGGGTCTTCGTTCCCGAACAAGGTCCCACGTGGTTCGTCGTTTTTAGAAGGCGTTAACAATGAGACGGGATCCTCCGTCCTATAGAGGATCTCTGTCTCTCTTCGATTGAAAATTATCAGCGGCCTCTGATCGTCATCTTCAATAAAATTAGAATCCGTTGGATATCATCGTAATCTCGTCGTATTCACCATCGAATCCGACGAAATTATAATATAGCGATTTCGATCGATTTATCATTATCCCAAGTTATCGATTGATTTCAGACGATAATAAAAAATTATTGGTGGTATTCGATCGTCGATCAGATGATTCGTTAGTCATCGCTGACGAATGTGGGATAAATGGAATAGAGATCCACTGTACAGAGGATCCCGTCCGTCCGGTTAACAACCCTTCAAGGTCGCTAATGTGTCGCCACGTGTCTCTCCCATTGGTGGACAGCTTCGCTAATTAGATGTTAACGTAAGCTTCGCCAAAGTTCGTTACCGTGACGAGCACGGCGAGACCCGATAAGTAGAACGTAGGGGGTATAAATCGGTGGGAAATTGCATGGGTAGATAGAGTTTTTAATGATTAATTTAAAAACTAGAATTTGGTCAGGTTTTTCTACATTTTTATTTAG
>JAGFNQ010004158.1:0-171781 GCA_024364735.1 Boesenbergia rotunda | reverse complement strand
TATGTCCAGATGGTGATAAGGGCATAGAGAAGAAAAGTGTGAAAGGGTTTCATGGTGGCTGTGTCCCTAGTGGACAAAGGAAGGATGCAACGGACAATTACTCTGTAGAGAGCGTAGTCCTGAATCGAGAGTCGGGTGGAGTGGAACTGCCCTCCTGCAGGGTCCATGGCTTCCCCAAAGAAATAGTTGTATAAGGTGTTCAGGTCAATATGAGAGTAGGGGGCGTCGAAGGGCGGGTTCCTTGGAGGGTAGCAACAGAAGATGGACTGAGATGGTCGGAGTCCCAAAAATCGGTTCAGTAGGGTAGGAGTGATGCTCAAGGGCATTCCTTGAACGGTAGTGACGAAGCTCAAGTGGTCTTGCCTAACTATGTTGTTATAGAATTCTGCACATAGGGTGTTGTTGATCGAATGTGTGCAGAATACGAGGTTATCTAGTTGATAGAAGTTAATTGCGGACATTGCGACTGGACAGGATTGGGAGAAGAAATGATGGTTAAGGTAGCTTGTTTTAATCGGAATGTAGGTGGTTTGTGCGAACTTGTTACAAAGTGCTAGGTTAGGAAATCTAGGGTCGGGACTGGGCTCATTACCGGGGTTCGACTGAACTGCTCGGCGTTTTCTAAGTGTAGAAAAAATAAGTGATTAAGGATAAAGAAGGAGTGTGCAAAAAAAATTTGTAATTTAAGAAAAATTAATTGCACAACTAAATTTCATACCTTGGAGGCATGGTTGAGGCAAGGGAAGGCTTAGATTCACTTGATCCACAAGAATGAGGCAAAGGGAAGAAGGAGTGTGAGATGTGGTGTGGGAAATGAGGGAGTCTCGGGTCCCTTTTATAGGGGTTGATTGGGGGGCGCCCGGCGGGTCACGGGCGCCCTTTACAGGTTGGTTTTGCCTCGGGCAGGGAAAAGGTCTGTAGGGGCGCCCGACAGGTCACGGGCGCCCTTCTCAAAAGCTGTTTGTCAGCAGCTTTTGACTGCTTTAATCAGCGTGGGAGACAGGTTTTGATAGGGGCGCCCGACATGTCACGGGCGCCCTTCTCAAGGGCTGTTTGACTGCAGCTTTTGACTTCTTTAATCAGCGTGGGGGACAGGAGCGTATAGGGGCGCCCGACAGGTTACGGGCGCCCTAGGTACCAGACTTTTGACTGTTTTGACCAGGTTTGACTGTTTGACTCCGTTTGACTGTGTTTGACCATGTTTGACTAGGTTAATCATAGTTTGACCATGATTATGAAAGCACAAGCAAGGTGGTTTAATTTGAGCTTAATTTTCCTGTCTCACTGAATCTAGGGTTTTCAATCACGTTAACCTTAAGGTTTTTGTGAGACAGGTTTGAAGGTAAAAATTAATTTTGAAAGGGAATTTTCATTTATTTTGAAAAGATATTTACTTTTGAAAAAAATTTTGAAAACAGATTAAGTGTTTTTCAAAAAGATAATAAGTTTGAAAAATAGAGGTTTTGAAAAACAGTTTAGAATCTATAATTATTTGAAATTTGAGTTAGATTCGAATTTGACAAAAGTTAACTTGAATTTGAATTTCAGAAATTGGCTTCCAGGTCTTGGCGAGGCACTAGGCCTTCTTTGGCCGAAGCCTTATGGGATCATCCACCCTTTCCTTGACAAAGCCTTTTAATGAAATTTCATTTTCAAATTAAATTAGGTCATTTTCTGGTCTAACTAGCTTGGGTCTTGGATCGGTAGCTTCGGCTAGTTCCGCCAAATTGGCTTCCCTAACGTACTATCATCTCACCTCCTCCCAATACTATGTTTTCAATTTTCAAGTAATTTTAGTCCTTAAATCTAAGAATTCCTTAAATCTAAGCATGGCAATTTGCAAGGAATTAAGCAAACACACAATCAATCAATAAAAAAAACTATCTAATTATAAAAATTGTTTTGATTTTGGCTCCCCCTGGACTATAGCCTCTATATGGGTTAGGCAAGATGTGAATCTTGTCCTTGGGGATCCAAAATTGATTTGAACCAGTTGGTTTAGTCAGGCACAGTTTTGGCACCCATGCCTGAACCTTAGGTCTTGACTGGTTCAGTACAGCAAAGTAAGATCTTTGCCGAGATTTGGTTCTATAGCCAAGTCCGGATCGGTTTAGAACAGACTTCTGTTTTCCCAGAATCATATCAAGATTCTTGGAACCAGAAGTGAATCGTTCTAACGCTGTTCTTAAATCCTTGACTTGAGTTTTCAAGGAGAAATTCTCTGATTTAAGTTTCTCAACTTGATCAGGGGTTTCTTCCTGAATTTTCTCAGTTAAGGAATTAGAATCAGCTCCCTCTTTCAGGAGTTTTACTTCCTGTCGGAGGGACTCGATTCGGAGTTTGGCTTTCGCCAAATCTCGGGATAGATAGGAAATAAGAGAATTTAATTGCGATTTTGAAAAACCCGTTACCTTTATTTCGCCGTCTTCGGAGAATGTCAGCTTGCCGTCGTCCCGTTCCGAGTCAGAGTCAGTCTCGATTTGATCCGAAGCGGTCAGGGCTAGAAGATTGGACTGAGGTGCTTCTTCTTCTTCTTCTGAGGAAGACTCGTCCCAGGTTGCTTGGAGTGCCTTCTTCTTTCTGTTCTTTTTGGACTCCTTTAGACTTGGACACTCAGTCTTGTAGTGGCCCTTCTTCTTGCATTCGTAGCAGGTTACGTTGGGCTTTTGTTTATCAGTTGCCGGTTCATCTTGTCCGTCCTTTCTTCGGCTTGTTCTCCGTGTGTTAGTTTGGTTCTTCAACTTTTTGTAGTAGCTTCGAGCTAGCCGGACCAGTTCTGATTGATCTTCTTCTTGATCTTCTATTTCTGAATCTGAGGTAGATTCAGGTTCAAGTTGAATTTTCTTCTTGGTCATTTTCCCTGTTTTCCCTGCAAAAAAGGCTATACTTTTCTCGACCAAATTGGAGTTAGTCTGTTCATGCAGCTCAAGTTCAGAAAATAACTCATCTAGCTTAATTTTTGAAAGATCCCTAGAGACCTTGTATGCATCTACCATAGATGCCCACAAGGTGGTCCTAGGGAATGCATTTAGGGCGTACCTTATCAGATCACGGTTTTGAACCTGGTGACCTATTGCGTGAAGACCATTCATTAGCTCCTGGATTCTGGCGTGGAGCTGGGCTGCTGTCTCGTTATCAGCCATTTTGATAGTGAAGAGCTTGTTCAGTAGCAAGTCTCGTTTGCTGATCCTTGTATCTGAAGTTCCTTCGTGGAGTTCAATGAATTTAGCCCATAGTTCCTTTGCACTTTTGAAGGGTCCTACGCGGTTCAGCTCTTCTTTCGTTAGTCCACATTGTAGAGTCTGGGTTGCTTTGGCGTCAGCTTCAATCTTTCGTTTAAGGGCAGTGTCCCATTCTGAGTAGTCTTGTGGTACACCTTCAGCATTGGTGGGAATCATCAGTCCAGACTGGATGATTATCCACATTTCCACCTGAGTTTTCAGGTGGACCTCCATTCGACTTTTCCAGTAGGGAAAGTCTTCTCCACTGAAAAGTGGAGGTCTGGCGGTGCTAAATCCTTCTTGGATAGACATTTGTTACTGAAATAAAAGTAAACAACAAAAATATTTCCAAGACTTGGTCTTGGATTAGTAGTGCGGGAAGAAATAATCAAACACAGATTTCAAGGGGTGTTGCACCAACCTTGAGATAAAAACTTGAACGAAGATTTTTTTTATTTTAAAAAAATGAGAGAGAAAAAGAAAAAAATCCGAAAAATATTCAAACTGGTGGTTGCACCAGGTTTGACTTCCCCGCTCTGATACCACTTGTTGGATCGAGAAATGCGAGAGAGGGGGGGGTGAATGTCGCAATTCGTTCGGATTTAAAAAGAGCGGGTGCGCAGCGGAAATAAAAGAGAACACAACAACGCAAACACAGCAGGTTTACTTGGTTCGGAGCCTGGGTCGACTCCTACTCCAAGGCCCACGGTCGTTGACCGTTTTCTGCGGGCAATTCTATAAGTTCGCAAAAGTTTACACACAAATAATAATAAAAATATTCTCGTAAACTTAAATACAACTCTTGTTACCGACGTCCGGTGAAGATTGAAGTTCTGGAGCAGCGGGACGTCGTCGGCTTGAGTTGGCAGCTTTCTGGAGCGTGTCGTGGAAGCAGAAGAGCGTAGAATTGTCGAAGGAATTCGTTGTATTTTGAAGAGGGTCGAGGCCCTCTTTATATAGGGCAGGGGGCGCCCGACATGCTCGGGGCGCCCCCCACGTGGCTGCAGATCCGGCGATGCTCTAGTCAAAGCTGATCTCGTTATCTTCGGGATTGTATTTGACTGGGGCGCCCGACGCGCACGGGGCGCCCGATTGACCAGTCAAACTTTATCACCGAGGCTTCGCGAGGGTGAGCTGCAGCCGCCTTCAGTGGCGTGGCACAGTGGGCGCCCGAGACACGCGGGGCGCCCGACATGCGGCTGCTGTCGGGGCGTTTACCTCTCTGCTGACTTTGGGTTGACTCTGGGGCGCCCGACACATCCGGGGCGCCCTGCTCAGCTACGGCCTCACTCCTTTGAGGCTCTCTGAGCTGCAGAAACACAGTCCTTCGGTCCTGCATCCAGGGTTAGTCCAAAACAGCAAATAATAAGTTAGTTAAAACAGCCTTAGCTGTCTTGGTTCTGACTTTGGATCTCCAAAATGGAGCCCTAGGTTGAACCGACGCCTAATGTTCCCTCGAGGGGAACGCGTCCTCACCTACTCCTCTCGGGAGAGTTTTACCTGGTGCCAACCGGATCCTCCAGTTGGACTTTTGCCCAGCAGTCCTTCGCCAGGTCTTGAGTTACCAAGCTTCCCTTCGCTTGGTGCCTAGCAGCCCTTCGCTAGGTTTTTTACTTCTGGCAGCCCTTCGCCAGTGCCTAGCATTCCTTCGCTAGGACTTGTCCTGTCTGGCAGTCCTTCGCCAGTGCCTAGCAGTCCTTTGCTAGGGCTTGTCCTGTCTGGCAGTCCTTCGCCAGTGCCTAGCATTCCTTCACTAGGGCTTTTCCTGTACACTCAAGAAACTCGTTAGACAACCATTAACCCTTAACTTTTGAACCTTTTTGCCAATATCAAAACACAGGTTTGACTTGGGTGCATACTGCACCAACAGCTACGACTATATATATCTGTTTAAAAAGTCAAATAACTTAACACCTTAATCTGTTCCTAATAGATATACATCACTAAGTCTTCATTTCATAACTACTATAATCTCTTAGAATACCTACACTAAATACTCTACTCCCTTAATACTATAGCTAATAAGTCTCCATTATTAAAGAACTATCCTCTCTTTACTCTAGGCTCATCGCTAAATATTAATATACGTCTTTCATCAATAGTACAAACTTGCTTTGGTTCACAACTCTTCTTAATTCCAGACAGTCATGACACTTATACAGATAATCTCCTCATTACTTACACCTTCCTCCTCTTACATCTACTTGCTCTTCTTTTCCAATTTACTCCGTTTCACCACCACTCAATCATTTACTATATTTATTCCACATGACTACAGCTACTTAAGTTAAATCTCCACAGTTCACTCTCGCTCACTATCACTCACATATAAAAGACAAGTAAGGC
Organism: Boesenbergia rotunda; assembly: GCA_024364735.1. Lineage (NCBI taxonomy): Eukaryota > Viridiplantae > Streptophyta > Magnoliopsida > Zingiberales > Zingiberaceae > Boesenbergia > Boesenbergia rotunda. The sequence continues at coordinate 166,214 of JAGFNQ010004158.1, read as the reverse complement.
TAATATAAGTTATTGTTATTCCTACCCGCATATCAAATTCTAAAGTATTCGATTTCATAAAATAAGGTAAGGTATCGTTCATATCTACATATCCTAAAAGTACTTTCTATCATAAAATATTTTTCATACTTGCAAATTCTAGAATCATAAAATATCATCTATACTTACATATTCTTGAATCATAAAAGAACATCATAAAAGAACATAAGGTATACGTAGAGGTACTTACTTGGAAGCTGCAGGAAAGAGGCTTGATGTGTGTGTAGTGAGAGGACAAACTGCTCTGATACCAACCTGTAACGCCCGCCTTTTTTTACCCACACCTTATGGTGTGGCGAGAAAGCGGCGTTACGCGAAACATACATGTACATATAAAACATCTTAATGCAGCAGAATAATTTTTTTCTTCTACACATGCTTTTAACCATGCAACTAATACATGAAACATCTATACATGCCTAAATTTGTCATTCATGAACCTAGTGTCATTGGACTTAGCATATTAACGACATGCATGACATCATGATATAACCATCCCATAGCTTATTCATAATCATTATAAGTAGCAAGTAACTTATCCGTAAACATCATGAGACTTAAGTTATTCATTAGGCATAACCATTATAAACATAGCATAGAATCTAAGGAGGCATTTCAAAACCCAAGACATGCGATATGTGTAAATAAAAGAATCCTTTGCCATGTCACCGCCACACACACACATGCTCTTGCCCCTCCTGCTGCTTCCCATAGTAACCTCTTGCTTGATCTGCGGTACGAGGAAAATAAGACTATAAGCACATATGCTTAGTAAGACCCTTTCCTACTCACTAAAACCATACGTCACTTAAACATAAACATATAAAGCATTCGACATAATATAATTCTGAACATAAAACATAAGCATAGTCTTTGCGTAAATCATAAGCATATGAACAACTAACATAGCATGAATCTTAAAATAAACATAAACCTAAAACATACTTAGCATGACATAATTCTTAACATACATGAGCATGAAACATACTTTTCATAGCATAATTCTTAACATACATGGGCATGAAACATACTTATCATGGCATAATTCTTAACATACATGAGCATGAAACATACTTATCATGGCATAATTCTTAACATACATAAGCATGAAACATACTTATCATAGAATAATTCTTAATATACAAGAGCATGAAACATACTTATCATGGCATAATGCATAACATGAATGAATTCATGAGTCAAATGCATATACGTAAGGATGCTTAATTTGCAATCATACTTTTAAATACTTAAACATAATCATAACATCATTGGGGTCCCCGGCTTGTACCACATACATACATCATAAGCGTGCATCTCTAAGTAAATACGAGGTAGCTAGCCTCGACCTACTAGGGTAGGAACAGCTATGGTAGTTCCAATCACCGGGGCGTTCTTAAGGTGCCCATCCCTGTTGGACAGCTACGGTAGTCCTAGAACCGTGGACATCTATGGTAGTCCAGAACCAAGGCGTTCTTAAGGTGCCCATCCCTTGGACCCTTACTTCGGTCCGGTACAAGCTCATTCATAAAGTAAAATAACTATGCATGCTTCATCATTCATACTTGACATATCTTAGGACATAACATAATCTTGTTACATGAAGCATAACATAACCATGCTTGGCATTTCATCATTCATACTTATTTCATAACATCATTATGCCTTCATCATTCATACTTATCATTCGTAATTAAGGCATAAACATCATCATTATCCATCTTCTTTTATTCATAAAAACATGACATACATACATAATCATGCCTCCAGGCATAAACATTATCTTGGTTCATAAAGCTTGCATGATCATGGTACATAAGATAAACATTCATTTCATACATGATACATAAGATAAACATGCATTTCATACATGGTACATTTCATCTAGCATACATAATCTTAGTATCCATCATAGAGCATGCATGGGTAAGCTACACATAAACATGATGCATACTACTTAGGTTCATGGCTTTCATCATAAAAACATGCATAGACCTTCACACACACATATCTATTATAGGCATTTCACCTCCTACATGCATTATTCTATTTAACATAACATACCCCTACATCAATTACACATATTCATGGTATATGACTTTAATATTCATGAGTAAAACATAACATAGAACCTAACATACAAAGTCATATTGCATAACACACAAAGCTAAGGTTTGGTAACATAAAGACCCTTACATCATGCTTAACCATACACTTACATCATAGTAACCCATAAACACGCATCCTTGAGACCTTAACCCAATCTAAGCCCTAGATTAGGGACTTGGCCGAAACCCTAAAGGACCATGGGTCCATGAAAAATTCACATAGGTCATGATTAACATCCAATACACTACATATTATGCCATAGAAAACCATTTGAACCCTTGATTGGATCTAACCCTAAGTCCTAGACCTAAACCATGTGTTGGCCGAAACCCTAGAAGGGTAATAAGCCCATAGGAAAAATTCATATAATCACCATTATTACCCATATGATATCATAGGAAACATACTAATCATGCTTGAAGGGTTGGAGTTTAAACCTAGCCATGGTACCTTGATGGTGGCCGAAACCCTAAGGGTTTTTAGGGTGCTACAAAATTTCCAAAATCATACTTTTATGCTTAACTTGTCATGAGTAACCATTAGAAAACATAATAGGGGTTTTCAATATGATTTTAGCCTCAAAAACTTGCTTGGCCGAAACCTTCACAAGCCCTAACTATGGATTTCTCAACATGGTATGCCAACAAGAACTTAGATCATGACAAACAACTTGGAAGCTATTATACCACAGGTGAGGGGGTCTTACCTTTCCTTATCTTGGATATAATCCTTGAATAAAAATAAAAGAGAAACCTTCTTGACCCTAAACTTCTCCTTAGCCCTTGTAGCCTTGTAGAAAGCCTTAGATCTTCAAGATGGAGTCCTTGGTGAAGCTTATCCAAGGAAAAGAAACCCTTGTGGGTTTCGGCTAGAAGAAGAAAGAAGAAGGGAAGAAGGAGTTTTGGTGGATGAAGAGACAAATGCTTAAGTGCTAAGTTGTCTCTTCCATTCCTCCCTCTTATATACTAGATGAAAGAGGCAAGTGAAGAGACATGATGCTATGACTCTTCACTTCCTTTAGCCTTAACAAAAATTCACTTCATTTTCTCCTAGCACTTCCTTGCTAGTTGAATTGGTTAGTACATGCATGGTAGTACCATAGGTCCAAGATTCAATCCTTGGTGCATGCACTTTATTATTTTTTTTCTATTTTATTTTTATTTTATTTTTTTATTAATTTCGAAAATTCCCCTAAGGCCCACCCATAATCATGCTAATATTCCTAATTAAAATCCATTTTTATTTATATTAAATTTTACCTAGAATCCATTAATAACCATAGTACTAGGAAAACCCATGTAAGGCCTATTATCACCTAGCTTCTTATTCTATATCGAAAATCATGGAGCATCATACTAAGGTTTATACTAGTGTCCCTACGTTCCTCGAGAATCCATCTAGGCATGGTCAATATTTTTAAAGAAAATATTGAGAAAATTTTCCGGGTCGTTACAAAAGACGAGGAGTTGGTTGGCAAACATGTAAATTCTCCCGAGAGGAGTAGGTGAGGATGCGTTCCCCATAGGAGGGAACATTAGGCATCGGTTCGACTGAGGGTTTCATTTGGGAAGCCCAAAGTCAGAACCAAGACAGCTTAGGCTGTAAATCATGGTTAATATATCATTTGTATATACTTTGTGTGTTTTGGAAATAACCCTGGTTGCAGGAACGAAGGGATGAGGTTTCTGCATTCAGGCGCCTCAATGGAGTGAGGTGCCTCACTGGGCTAGGCGCCTGTATTGACACAGGCGCCCCAGTGCAAGGCCAATCCAGCCATTCAAAGCAAACTGCCTCTGGACCAAGTCAAGTGAGGCGCCTGTGTTAACACAGGCGCCCCAGTCAGCTCAGGCACCTCAATGGAAGGGGATAGGCACTGACCAAGTTTGCGGATTGGGGTTCTCGCAGGACAGGGCACGTGTCAAGCACCCCCTTCGAGACAGGCGCCCCAATGACTACTATAAAAGGGGGTTCATCCCCAAGGCTTCTACATCCATTGCTTTCAACTCTTACACTCAAGCGCTCCGCTCCGACAAGTTCCGTACTCGTGATTCAAGCACTGACAACGACCCGCTGCTCCGGAAACTTCCAACTCCGGTCGTCGATAAAAGCTAATTTTGTTAAGTGCTGTAATTATTTTTCAATTCTATATTTGTACTCTCGACTTGTAATCTTTTACGAAAATATAGAATTGCCCATCGTAAACGGTCAAGGACCGTGGGCCTTGGAGTAGGAGCTGACCGCGACTCCGAACCAAGTAAAAACGAATCATGTTAGCGATTGGTTTTTATTTTCCGCTGCGCAATTACTCTCTTTGCTTTCCGAAAAAGTTTACGATCGATATTCACCCCCCTCTATCGATTCATTCGATCTCACAAGTGGTATCAGAGTGGGTGACTGAAACTTGGTGCAACCACAGGTTTGAGAATTTTTTTTTCAGATTTTCAAATTTGAAATTTTTTTCGCTCAAATTTTTCTCATTAATCGAGGTTGGTGCTGTAACGCCCGCTTTTTTTTTCTTAAGCGGCGTTACTGTAACACCCCAAAATCTCACCATGAATAATATTGTGAATTCATTATGAAATATTATGTGAATAATATTGTGAATTCATTATGAAATATTATGTGAATAATATTTTGGATTCATGGAAAATTATTATAAAAATATTATGTAAATAATGTTATGAATTTAGGAAAAATTATTAGAAAATATTATGAATTCATGAATATGAAATATTATGGGATTCATGAAATATTATAGATTCATGAATATGAAATATTAAAAATATTATGAAATAATATTTATGAAATATTATGAAATATTATGAATTCATGAAATATTATTAATATTATGAAATTTCATGATAGGCTTGGCTTAAAGGGCTTTGATATGGATTAGTGCAAATTGTGATAAAAAGAAGAGGTAGAAGGGAGGAAGCAAGGATTGAACCTTGAACCTCCTAGTTCACTCTCTATGTCTTAACCACTACACCAAGCATTGTTTCTTGTTGAGAGAATAAGAAACATGCTTGTTAAGCGTGTAATAGTGAAGAGACATGTCTTTTCATGAGAAAAGTATAAATAAGAGAGGGAAGAGGTGTGAGTAACTTCCTCTTCTTCTTCCTTTCTCTTCCCCACCGAAATTCCTTCTTCTCCTCTCCTCTTTTCCATTTTTCGAAAAGTGCTCCCTAGGGTTCTAACCCTAGGGGATTGGAAGGAAGAAGGCTCTTGCCCTCTATTAGGGCCAAGGAGTCTAGAGAAGAAAGAGTAAGAGAAACCTTCACTTCTCCTTCAACCAAGGGTACCCTAAGGGACTTAAAGAAGTAGAATCTCAAGCGAAAGGATGTAAGTATCCCCTCGCCTGCAGTGTAATGGTTAATGTATGTTTTCTTTGTGTTTTACTTTTGGAAAAAGGGAGTCTTCCCTTTAGGTGAGTTTCGGCCACCCCCTTAAGGGGAGGCCTTGGCTACTTTTTGATGCATGAGGAGACCCTTGGGACTTAGGGTACATATGTATGATGACTTCCCATCATGTTGTGATAACAAAAAGTAGGGTTAGCCACCCTACAACTTTCGGCCAAGAGGAGAAAGGTTAGGCTTTTTGGGTTGTTTGCTATCCTATGATGTGTCCATGTTTAGTAGTGTAGGTAAGGTGTTTGAATAAATGTTTGTGTGAAGATTGGATGTCAAATACCTAGCCTACCCTACCCTTACATCATTCGGCCAACCTAGGAAGATTAGGGTTTAGGGATGCTTGATTTGCCTATGATGAATCTATGCCTAGTAGTGTAGACAAGGTGTTTGAATAAATGCTTGTGTGAAGGTTTAATTTCAAAACCCTAGTTTCCCTACCCTACACCATTCGGCCAAGGCATGAAACCTTAGGGTTTGTGAAGGTTAAATTATTTTATGTGATATGCTTATGTAAAATGATATGAGATGTATATGCATGTGATATTCAAAGGAAATGTTTGATTGGATTCCTTAGCATGTAACATTTGGCCAAGGCATGAAACATGAGGTTGTGAAGGACAACTTACCCTATGAGATTATGATTGTGTTTAGTAAGATCATATGCCTATATATGTGATGATTGTATGAGATGTAGCCTAGGAGATATGCTTATGTTTGGGATGATGATATGTATATGCAAGTAATGTTTAAATGGAATATTGATTTGGAAACTAAATGTCCCTAGCATGTGATATTCGGCCAAGCATGAAATATTAGGTTTATAAAGGTTAAATTATCCTATGTGATATGATTATGTTAGGGAGATGATATGTGAATGCATGTGATGAACAAATGGAATGCTTGATTGGAAAAACTTGGACTTCCCTAGTGATGACTTTCGGCCAACCCTAGATTAGGGTTAGGGTTGCTTGATTTTCTCCCATGGTGCATGCTATAGTATGATATATGATATATATATATATATATATATATATATATATATATATATATATATATGTGATGCTTGTAGGGGATGTTTTGATGTCAAAAACCTAATCTACCCCTACCCTAGGACATTCAGCCCAAACCTTAGTTTAGGGCTAAGAATCATTTGATCAAACCATGAAGCATGCTACCACTTCCTATGATATGAATATGATTTATGTGATCAACCTTGTCATATATAAGATATGTTTAAGGGGTTGAATTATGATCTATGTATGAGCATGCATTATAGCCCATAGGGCACCCTTATGAAATGCATACTTTATACTAGGCTAGTTATCATAATTATGGAGATCTATGTATGAGCATGCATTATAGCCCATGGGGCACCCTTATGAAATGCATGCTTTATACTAGGCTAGTTATCATGATTATGAATGCATACATATGCATAAGAATGAGCCCTGTAGGGCATGAACGAAGAAGGCTTAGGGCCTAAAGAATGCTTCCCTAGAAGGTTGGGACTAAGAGCATACTTTATGAAAATAAAGAACATGATAATTATTTTATTTTGTAATGGCTTGTACTATAGACTCTTAAAGCGAGTCAAATGATTATGATACTAGGCTGAAGGACTTTTGAGAAGGCCTAGTAAACCCTAATGGTTCGGGATTAGCTACCTCGTTCCTATTTAGGGGGGCGCGCAAAACATGAAGTACAAGCCGGGCCCTAATGATTATGCTATATTCAAGTATTATGTTATATGTTTTCAAAGAAACCTTCCTATGAAGTTAATATGCTTAGATGTTTAACATGTTTAAACACTTACCATGCTTGAATGTGATTTATTCTCTTATCTTTCTATGATATGGATTTTGCGAGTAGGACAGGATCTTACTAAGTATTTGTGCTTACTAGTTTATATGTTGTCTTATGCTGCAGATTAGGGTAAGAGACACTTAAACTAAAGGAAGAGGCAGGAGGGCTGAAGATGTGTGGGGTGGTGGCTCGGGAAATAAAGATCTTCATATCTACAATATTATGCTTATGTTAACATTTCTTTAGTAATGAATGTTACACTTGGATTACTCATATACTTGACTATATTATGAGTTGAACCTATCATGTTATAGGTTGGTTTTGAACAAGCATGCTTAGTACTTTGTTATTAGTACTTTAAGAAAGAAAAAAAATTTATACGAATGATAGTACGTGACCCCGCCCCGAGAGTAGATATAAGGGCGGGCGTCACAGTTACGTTAACATACTTAGGGCATATAGACATCATAAGGCAGCGGAATAACTTTAACTTTACTCGTGCATGCCCTACTACCATTCTTAACATAATGACATGGAAACTCGGCATATTGACTTCTTACTTAAACATCATATCATGTCATACTTAACATCACATCATAGAGTTCCATAAGTCATTATTCAAGCATTCAAGCTTATAAGTGCCCAAAGTAATGTTCTAGCATAACCGATAAACATATGATTTCCTGGGCCAAGTCACTACCACACACATGCGTTCTTGCCCTCCTGCTGCTTCCTCATTGTCCCCTTGAATGATCTGCGATATAAGGAAATAAGACTATAAGCACACAGGCTTAGTAAGACTCTTTCCTACTCACAAAACCATTCATCATTTCATAATGAGCACATGAAACATTAACATACTTGGTGCTCTACTTAGAACATAACAACTTGAATCACTTATCATATACTTGACATGGCATGAACATAAACATAAGTGAACATTCCTACCATGGCATGAGACATGACATAAACGTAAACATAGTAAACATTCTAAGCATGACATGCTACATGGCATAAACATAAACATAATAAACATTCTAAGCATGGCATGCTACATGGCATAAACATAAACATAATAAACATTCCTAGCATGGCATAATACATGGTATATACATAACATAATAAACATTCCTAGCATGGCATAATACATGCTATAAACATGTCTATAAGGTGTAAACCAACCTGTATGGCATAAATGTTAGTGATATGAGAGAAGTGTCCTAAGGCAATCGCCTTATGATTGTAAACATTTATTTCAATAAATGATAATTCACTATTTGAGTATACATGTTTGTGTATTTGATTGGGATCTTAAACTCATCTACTGAATGTCCGCCATACAATTCACAGCATAAGAGAATTTGTGATGGGATCGCAACTAGTGATTATCTCTAAATGTGCAAATGTAAAGTGTTGGAAATATCCCTAGTCGATGAATTGATAAATACGGACATTATCAATTCTGTTGAGACTAGCATGGGTTATTCTCTAATCAGCTGATTCTCACTGGCTGGTGACATTGGGATGTCCGGAGATAAACATTGATGCTAGTTAAGGGAACTAGTTCATTGGAGTGACTAGCTGTAAGACTTCATATGGGAATCTACAAGTAGATATGTCAATGAAGATCTTACTGCGGCTTAAGTGCGATGTTCCTTTGACTTGCGGTGTTCAAGTCATCTTGGTCATGGAGACTTATACTTTGACATCTTAAGCAAGCATCTCCAAGGAGGTGTGGACCCAGGATGATCGGGTATAAGCCGAAGTGCTCGAAGATGTTTGAACATCCTACAAAGGATTCACCACTCCTTGCGAGGAGATGTATACCCAGGCCTATCGTCGGATTGTTACTCAAAGCCTCTGGCCAGAGCATATCATGTTAAGAGTGCGAGTCTCTTAAATACATGAGAGTAATTAGAAATCCAAAGGACGAGAAAGACACTACTTGGGCTAGGTGTGACGTAGTCAGCCTAGTGGGGACTGACACCATTGACCGTGTCTTGAACCAAGTGGGTATAAGGTGGTGAAGGGAATGGGGCACGATTCATTAGAGCTGCTGAAGGGTTTCTGAATAATTTCTTCTGAGGTCAAACCGTTGATCTTTCGATTAATTGGGGATCATGATGTACTACTAGGTGCCACTTATGATCGTTCTATAATTAATTAAATTATAGACGACCAACATAAATCGAAAGCCTATTTAGTCACACGCACTACGAGTAATCTGAGGGATTTAAAACGAGTTGAAAATTAGATTTTCCGATCAAGAGAAATAAGTCGAATCTGAGTTAGTCAGAGGCGCAATGGAAGCAAAAATGGCTAAGTCTTTTGAAGGCTTTTTGGGCGAATTAAATGAGTTTAATTCGCGGCCGTTCCGGTTGGTTTGGCCGGCCAAAGAGGGTGTCAAAAACCCCTTTGGTGGCCGGCCAATAAAGAGGAGAAAACCAATTAATTTTGGTTTAATTAATAAAATAAATCTAGTGCGATTTATTTTATAAATTATGGATAAATAAATTTGTATAAAGAAATTTATATAAATAAAATTTATAGAAATTTATTCTTTTATGGAAGATTAAAATAATCCATGAATTGGTTTATTTTAATTTTATAAAATCAATTATGAATTGATTTTTTCATAATAAGAAAGTTTATAAATTTCTTATAAAATTTATTCCATAATTCAAAGAGAAGAAGAATTAGTTTTATTATAAATTAGTTTATAATAAAGACTCGGTTTAAACGGAATAATTAATAAGAAAATTTATAAGATAAATTTCTTATAACTAATTCCGTTAATTCCATTAATTCGGTTTAGAGGGAGACTTAGCAAAGGAGTTGCTACTATATAAAGGAACCAAAGGCTAGCCCTTATTCTAATTAAGAGATTAATTATTCTCTCCCTCTCTCTCTTAATCTCTCCTCTCCTCCTTCTCCCTCTCTTCCCTTAGGGCCGGCGCCCACCCATTCTTGGAGTCCTAGGGCCGACGCCCACTTGGTGGCTTAGGGCCGGCGCAAACCTTCTTCCAAGGTGGTGGAGGCCGTGAGCTTCATGAAGAAGAAGGAGAACCCGAACACGAAGAAGAAGAAGCGGATAGCGACTCCTCTCTTCTCGGAATTCGATTCCGTTACTTCGTTGGTTAGTTTCCTATCTTTCCTCGCTTATTCATCTAGTTGTGCCTTCCGAGAATCTAGTAGTTCTCGTCGGCACAAAATTCGTGACTCTGCGAAGTCATCCCGAAGAGAACTCGGCGTGGACGCGAATAGAGGCGGAGCTTCCAAGGGACGCTACGGTTGAATCTCGTCCCTTACTTCGAGTTACGAGAGGTACATGGTAAATTTGTTTACTTTTCCGCAATGTTTTATTTTATGATTATGTCAACACACTATAAGGTTGCATGCTAGATACGAAGTTAAAATAATTTAGGAAATTATTTTATGCAAATTCTTCCGCTGCACGTAAAAATTTAAAATTTTACGAACTCGTATCCTTGTCGACATGCACCCGGTCCCAACAATAAACATAGGCATACTTCCTATCATAGCATATGAGCATCCTCTTAACATAATCATGACATAGATCATTTACTCTCATGCATATTTCTTAACATGAGGCGTAAGCATAAAAATCTTATCAGCATAGCATAATGCATATCATGAATGAATGCATGAGTGGAATGCATATACATAAGGATGCTTAACTTTTAAAACATACTTTTAAATGTTTAAACATAATCATCATATCATTGGGGTCCCCGGCTTGTACCACATACATACATCATAGCGCGCATCCCTTGCAAGTTTGAGGTAGCGAGCCCCGACCTACTAGGGTAAGGACAGCATAGTCGGTAGTCCCTGAACCGAGGCGTTCTTAAGGAGCCCATCCCTGTTGCACAGCTCCGGTAGTGCCAGAACCGTGGACAGCATAGTCGGTAGTCCATAATTGGGGCGTTCTTAAGGTGCCCATCCCTTGGACCCATACTTCGGTCCGGTACAAGCCCATTCATAAAGTAAAATACTTTACATGTTTCATCATCCATAAGACATTCATAGCATAACCATGTTACATAAAGCATGACTTAACACATGCTTGTCCTTTTATCGTTCATACTTATTACATAGCATCATGATGCCTGGAAGGCATGAGCATTATCTTCATTCATAAACATGGTATGCATCTTCTTTCATAAACATGGCATGCATCATTCTTATCATAACATAAACATAACATACTTATCATGACATCGTTCTTATCATGAACATAAACATAACATACTTATCATGGCATCGTTCTTATCATGAACATAAACATAACATACTTATCATGGCATCGTTCTTATCATGAACATAAACATAACATACCTATCATGACATCATTCTTATCGTGAACATAAACCTAACATAGCATGGTTCTTAACATAACATGAGCATATAACATAGCATAGTTCTCTACATAACCTAAGCCTACATAGGTAGGACTTCCATAAACATGCTACCTACTATCCAAGTGCATGGCATAAAACATAAGACATTCATAATAAACCCTATTAGGCATGGCATCCAAATCATAACATACAACATAAAACATGGTGCTTAAAGTTAGGGTTATAGGTAACATGAGTTCTACCACATGCTTGGACCTATATATATATATATATATATATATATATATACTTCATGATAAGCATAAATCATCATTCTTTGAACCTTAACTCCACCCCAAACCCTAGATACATGGCTTGGCCAAAACCTATAGGGAGGAGTTCCATCAATTCCATAAACATGTAAGATACCATAAGGTAAAGGAACAACCATACATCATCAATGAGACCATAAGAAGCCATTGGGGCCCATGATTAGGGTTAACCCTAACCTTTAGCCCTCCTTCCTAGGGCTGGCCGAAACATGTAAGGCAATGGGGGCATGGAAGAATTCCATTAAAATCCTCAATCAATCATTAAACACCAACCATACCTTACCATAGGGCCATTGGGGCCCTTACTTGAAATAAGTCCTAACTTTTTACCCTATTAGCAATCTTGGCCGAAACTTATAGGGTCTCTAGGCCATGTGAAAATTCACATAAATCATCCTCCATCTCCCTTACATCATAATTATACATAAAACACATACTTGAAGTTTTAGACCCAACCTTACCCATGGGTTCTTGAAGTTGGCCGAAACCCTAGGGGATACTAGGGTACCCCAAAAATTCTCAAAAATTATATTTAATCTCTAAACATCATGAGAGTACATTAGACAACATTAGGAAGATTTTTAGCATCATCATGGACCCTAAAATCCTAGTGGCCGAAACCCATAGGACTAGGGTTCTTGGTTTTCTTTCTTTCAACATCAAATCCCAAAAACCAACCAATATATCATGCTAAAAACATAAGGAACTATTATACCACAGGTGAGGGAGTCTTACCTTGGTTGATCTTGATTTTTAAACCTTAAAAGAGAAGAAAATTGCAAATCCTTTGGACACTTGAACTCCCTTGCCCTTGTATCCTTGGAAAACCTTTAGATCTTGGTGATGAGATCTTCTTGTGGAGCTTTTCCAAGGGAGAACCACCCTTGTGGTGTTCGGCTAGAATGAGGAGGGAGGAGGAGAGGAAATGCAATTGATGGAAGGAAGAAGGTAACTCCCAAACCCCCCTCTTTATAACCCATTAAGGAGGTAAATGAAGAGTCTCTTCATGACCCTTCATCTTCTTCTAAGCCTTAACCAATTTCCACTTCATTCCCTCATAACATTCCCTTGCTAGGTGAGTTGGTTAGAGCATGCATGGTTGTACAAGAGGTCCAAGCTTCAATCCTTGGTCCATGCACCTTATTTTTATTTTATTTTTTTCCTTTTATTTTCTATGATTTTTCCCAAAATTCTGAAAATCCTCTAAGAATTCCCCCATAATTATGTTAATATTTCTCATTAAAATCCCTTTATATTTATATTAATTTTTACCTAAAATTATCCAATAATTATGGTACTAAAAAGCCCATATAAGGCCTATTAGTACTTAGTTTTCTCAATTTAAATGAGAAAATATGGATTTCTAGGCCACATTTTGTATTAATATTTCTAGGTCCCTCGGAAAATTATCTAGACATGCTCAATATTTTTAAGAAAATATTAAGAGAATTTTCCGGGTCGTTACAATCCCCCATACCTCGTGAAAGTTCGTCCTCGAACTTAGAATAGCTCCGGGTACTTGCGCCTCATCTCGTCCTCGCGTTCCCAGGTAGCTTCTTCGAACCGTTGACTTTGCCATAGGACCTTGACTAAGGGTACCTCCTTACTCCTCAGCTTCTTGACTTCCCTATCCAAAATCTGGATGGGTCTGCTCTCAGAACTTAGGTCCTCCTACACTTGTACTGTCTGCGGCTCGATCACTTGGTCCATATTTGGGATACACTTTTTAAGCAAGGAAACATGGAATACGTTATGGATAGCTGACATCTCTGGAGGCAGCTCTAGCTCATATGCCACTTTACCGACTCTTTTCATAATCAGGTACGGCCCCACATAGCGTGGACTTAGTTTTCCTTTCTTCACAAATCTTGTCATCCCCTTCATAGGAGCCACTTTGAGAAACACCCAATCTCCAACATTAAATTCCAGTGGTCTACGCCGGACATCGGCATAACTCTTCTACCTGCTCTGAGCAGTTTCTATCCGTTGTCGAATATTTTGTATAGCTCGGGTGGCGCTGTCGATAACGTCCGTTGTGAGCCCCATTTCCTTCTTTTCACCACCCTCGTACCAACAGATCGGAGACCTACATCTCCTCCCATACAAGGCTTCATAAGGTGCCATTCCGATAGTAGCTTGGTAGCTATTATTGTAAGCGAATTCCGCTAAGCATAGATACCGACACCAACTTCCCTTGAAATCCAGGGCACAAGGTCTCAACATATCTTCTAGTATTTGATTCACCCGTTCAGTTTGCCCGTCAGTCTGAGGGTGAAAGGAGGTGCTAAATCGCAATTTAGTGCCGAGAGACTTCTGAACGCATTCCCAAAAATGCGAAGTAAAGCGACCATCCCTATCTGAGATGATGGTCTTGGGAACTCCATGAAGCCTAATTACTTCCTTAACGTATAATTGAGCCAGTTGCTCAATCGAATAAGTCATCTTGATCGCCAAGAAGTGAGCAGACTTTGTCAGCCTGTCCACAATTACCCATATTGCATCATATCCATTCGTAGTCCTGGGTAGCCCTGAAATGAAATCCATAGAGATGTCTTCCTATTTCCACTCCGGAATTGCAAGTGGCTGCAGAACTCCTCCGGGTCATTGGTGTTCTGCTTTTACTTGCTGGCAAGTCCTGCAAGTACTAACATGCTGAGCCACATCCCTCTTCATACCGGACCACCAGAACCTCTCCTTCAGATCCTGATACATCTTGGTGGATCCTAGATGCATCGAATAAGGGGTTTCGTGAGCTTCCGTCAGTATTTTCCTTCGAAGCTCCGGATCATTAGGGATGCATAGACGATCCCTAAGGTATAGTACCCCCCCCCTTTGGCGATATGAAAACCATCGCCCTTTCCTTCTAGGATCTCCTGTTTTATTTTCTGAAGACTCATATCACCATTTTGTTTTTTTTCCAATATGTCCTCAAATAGCGCGGGTGATATTGTCATGGTTAACTCCATGATATACTTGCACGCATACATCATAATCATAATCATATACTTATTGTGATTCTGGGTAACCCGACTCACATTATGCTTCCAAAACATTAGTCCTCAACCTGGGTTTATGAATTGTATTAGCCTATATTTGTTGTATGGTTACTATAGGGTAGATAAGATCTTATTTATTATATCACTAAAAATTTATTTATCAAGTCTTATAAGTTTATATACAAAACTATCCTCACTCAGTGAGCTAGATGGGCCGCCATCATACCCATAATAAAGAACATCATAGCGATGACTAACACCCCCTCACTCATCTCCACTTGGCCTGCCTCCCCTTGGCCTGCCTCAGGATCTTCTACCGTTTCCATCGGGTCTTCTTCTTCAATCTCGAGAACCTCCTCGGCCACTCCAAGGTTTTCCTCGAACATCCCGGGGTCTTCCTCAAACATCTCGAGCATCTCGGGATCCTCGACGAATGGCTCAGGATCTTCCTCAAACATCTCGAGCATCTCGGGATCCTCCTCGAATGGCTTGGGATCCTCCTCGTATATCTCAGGATCCTCTTCGGACGGCTCGGAATCCTCTTCGTACCTCTCGGGATCCTCCTCGAACGGCTCGGGATCCTCTTTGTACATCTCCGGATCCTCCTCAAACATCTCATGATCCTCCTCCGAGTCCCCCAGGTCTTCCAGGAACTCATGGCGAAGAAGTTGCTTACATAATTCCGTGTATGAGAGATGACATCCGTGCTGCCCCCAGATCTGATGAGCAACCTCTCTCGCCCGATTGGGCAATGAGCGAAGCAGAGCTCCGATCCTATGATCATCCATGACAGGAAACCCTTCCTGCTCCAGTTTCCAGAACAGCCGATCTAATAACCCCATGTTGCCTTGAATTCCACGGGTCGGACTGTACTCCACTTCCTCTATTCCTCCCATCAGCTCGCGGCACCTCTCAGTGTAGTTCTCATGCAACATCTGGAATTGGAAAAAAAATGACATAGTTAGTACTAAACCGACCAAGTCAGTACAGAACCATTTTTTTTTCCAATCCGCAAATATATACAGAGAAAAACACATGCAAATCGGTTTCTTCTACCCTAGAGATTAAAATATATAGCCACTTTTCCTACCCTTAAATTCTAAATATTTGATTCATGAAAGAAGATAAACTATCGTTCATAGTTCATATCCTAAAGTACTTTTCATCATAAACATCGTTCATACTTGCATATTCTAAAATCATAAAACATCTTACTACTATAAGATATGTAAAGAGGTACTTACTTGGAAGCGGCAGGAAAAGGGCTTGATGTGTGTGTAGTGAGATGGTAACCGCTCTGATACCAACCTGTAACGCCCGCTTTTTTTTTTCTTAAGCGGCGTTACGTTAACATACTTAGGGCATGTAGACATCATAAGGCAGCGGAATAACTTTAACTTTACTCGTACATGCCCTACTACCATTCTTAACATAATGACATGGAAACTCGGCATATTGACTTCTTACTTAAACATTATATCATGTCATACTTAACATCACATCATAGAGTTCCATAAGTCATTATTCAAGCATTCAAGCTTATAAGTGCACAAAGTAAAGTTCTAGCATAACCGATAAACATATGATTTCCAGGGCCAAGTCACTACCACACACATGCGTTCTTACCCTCCTGCTGCTTCCTCATTGTCCCCTTGAATGATCTTCGGTATAAGGAAATAAGACTATAAGCACACAGGCTTAGTAAGACTCTTTCCTACTCACAAAACCATTCGTCATTTCATAATGAGCACATGAAACATTAACATACTTGGTGCTCTACTTAGAACATAACAACTTGAATCACTTATCATATACTTGACATGGCATGAACATAAACATAAGTGAACATTCCTATCATGGCATGAGACATGGCATAAACGTAAACATAGTAAACATTCTAAGCATGACATGCTACATGACATAAACATAAACATAATAAACATTCTAAGCATGGCATGCTACATGGCATAAACATAAACATAATAAACATTCCTAACATGACATAATACATGATATATACATAACATAATAAACATTCCTAGCATGGCATAATACATGGTATAAACATGTCTATAAGGTATAAGCCAACCTGTATGACATAAACATAGGCATACTTCCTATCATAGCATATGAGCATCCTCTTAACATAATCATGACATAGATCATTTACTCTCATGCATATTTCTTAACATGAGGCGTAAGCATAAAAATCTTATCAGCATAGCATAATGCATATCATGAATGAATGCATGAGTGGAATGCATATACATAAGGATGCTTAACTTTTAAAACATACTTTTAAATGTTTAAACATAATCATCATATCATTGGGGTCCCCGGCTTGTACCACATACATACATCATAGCGCGCATCCCTAGCAAGTCCGAGGTAGCGAGCCCCGACCAACTAGGGTAAGGACAGCATAGTCGGTAGTCCCCGAACCGAGGCGTTCTTAAGGAGCCCATCCCTGTTGCACAGCTCCGGTAGTGCCAGAACCGTGGACAGGATAGTCGGTAGTCCATAACCGGGGCGTTCTTAAGGTGCCCATCCCTTGGACCCATACTTCGGTCCGGTACAAGCCCATTCATAAGGTAAAATACTTTACATGTTTCATCATCCATAAGACATTCATAGCATAACCATGTTACATAAAGCATGACTTAACACATGCTTGTCCTTTCATCGTTCATACTTATTGCATAGCATCATGATGCCTGGAAGGCATGAGCATTATCTTCATTCATAAACATGGTATGCATCTTCATTCATAAACATGGCATGCATCATTCTTATCATAACATAAACATAACATACTTATCATGGCATCGTTCTTATCATGAACATAAACATAACATACTTATCATGACATCGTTCTTATCATGAATATAAGCATAACATACTTATCATGGCATCGTTCTTATCATGATCATAAACATAACATACCTATCATGGCATCATTCTTATCGTGAACATAAACCTAACATAGCATGGTTCTTAACATAACATGAGCATATAACATAGCATGGTTCTCTACATAACCTAAGCCTACATAGGTAGGACTTCCATAAACATGCTACCTACTATCCAAGTGCATGACATAAAACATAAGACATTCATAATAAACCCTATTAGGTATGGCATCCAAATCATAACATACAACATAAAACATGGTGATTAAAGTTAGGGTTATAGGTAACATGAGTTCCACCACATGCTTGGACCTATATATATACATATATATATACTTCATGATAAGCATAAACCATCATTCTTTGAACCTTAACTCCACCCCAAACCCTAGATACATGGCTTGGTCGAAACCTATAGGGAGGAGTTCCATCAATTCCATAAACATGTAAGATACCATAAGGTAAAGGAACAACCATACATCATCTATGAGACCATAAGAAGCCATTGGGGCCCATAATTAGGGTTAACCCTAACCTTTAGCCCACCTTCCTAGGGCTGGCCGAAACATGTAAGGCCATGGGGGCATGGAAAAATTCCATTAAAATCCCCAATCAATCATTAAACACCAATCATACCTTACCATAGGGCCATTGGGGCCCTTACTTGAAATAAGTCCTAACTTTTTACCCTATTAGCAATCTTGGCCGAAACTTATTGGGTCTCTAGGCCATGTGAAAATTCACATAAATCATCCTCCATCTCCCTTACATCATGATAATACATAAAACACATACTTGAAGTTTTAGACCCAACCCTACCCATGGGTTCTTGAAGTTGGTCGAAACCCTAGGGGATCCTAGGGTACCCCAAAAATTCTCAAAAATTATATTTAATCTCTAAACATCATGAGAGTACATTAGACAACATTAGGAAGATTTTTAGCATCATCATGGACCCTAAAATCCTAGTGGCCGAAACCCATAGGACTAGGGTTCTTTGTTTTCTTTCTTTCAACATCAAATCCCAAAAACCAACCAATATTCATGCTAAACATANCTTCTTGTGGAGCTTTTCCAAGGGAGAACCTCTCCTTGAGGTTTCATCTAGAATGAGGGAGGAGGAGGAAAGAAAGTGCAATTGATGGAAGGAAGAAGGTAACTCCCAAATCCCCTTTTTTATAACACATTAAGGAGGATAAGTGAAGAGTCATGGTGTCTCTTCCTCTTCCCCTAAGCCTTAACCAAACTCCATTTCATTTCCTCATAGCACTCCCTTGCTAGGTGAGTTGGTTAGAGCATGCATGGTTGTACAAGAGGTCCAAGGTTCAATCCTTGGTCCATGTACCTTATTTTTATTTTATTTTTCCTTTTATTTTCTATTATTTTCCCAAAAATTCCAAAAATTCTCTAAAAATTCCCCCATAATTATGTTAATATTTCCCATTAAAACCCCTTTATATTTATATAAATTTTTACCTAAAATTCTCCAATAATTATGGTACTAAAAAGCCCATATAAAGCCCATATAAGGCCATTAGCACCTAGTTTTCTCAATTTAAATGAGAAAATATGAATTTCTAGGCCAAATTTTGTATTAATATTTCTAGGTCCCTCGGAAAATTATCTAGACATGCTCAATATTTTAAGAAAATATTAAGAGAATTTTCCGGGTCGTTACAATCCCCCATACCTCGTGAAAGTTCGTCCTCGAACATAGAATAGCTCCGGGTGCTTGCGCCTCATCTCGTCCTCGCGTTTCCAGGTAGCTTCTTCGAACCATTGACTTTGCCATAGAACCTTGACTAAGGGTACCTCCTTACTCCTCAGCTTCTTGACTTCCCTATCCAGAATTTGGATGGGTCTGCTCTCATAGCTTAGGTCCTCCTGCACTTGTATTGTCTGTGGCTCGATCACTTGGTCCATATTTGGGATATACTTTTTAAGCAAGGACACATGGAATACGTTATGGATAGCTAACATCTCCGGAGGCATCTCTAGCTCATATGCCACTTTACCGGCTCTTTTCAGAATCAGGTACGGCCCCACATAGCGTGGACTTAGTTTTCCTTTCTTCCCAAATCTTGTCACCCCCTTCATAGGAACCACTTTGAGAAACACCCAATCTCCAACATTAAATTCCAGTGGTCTACGCCGGACATCGGCATAACTCTTCTGCCGGCTCTGAGCAGTTTCTATCCGTTGTCGAATATTCTGTATAGCTCGGGTGGCGCTGTCGATAACATCCGTTGTGAGCCCCATTTCGTTCATTTCACCACCCTCGTACCAACAGATCGGAGACCTACATCTCCTCCCATACAAGGCTTCATAAGGTGCCATTCCGATAGTAGCTTGGTAGCTATTATTGTAAGCGAATTCCGCTAAGCATAGATATCGACACCAACTTCCCTTGAAATCCAGGGCACAAGCTCTCAACATATCTTCTAGTATTTGATTCACCCGCTCAGTTTGCCCGTCAGTCTAAGGGTGAAAGGAGGTGCTAAATCGGAATTTAGTGCTGAGAGACTTCTGAACGCATTCCCAAAAATGCGAAGTAAAGCGACCATCCCTATTTGAGATGATGGTCTTGGAAACTCCATGAAGCCTAATTACTTCCTTAACATATAATTGAGCCAGTTGCTCAATCGAATAAGTCATCTTGATCGCCAAGAAGTGAGCAGGCTTTGTCAGCCTGTCCACAATAACGCAAATTGCATCATATCCATTCGTAGTCCTGGGAAGCCCTGAAATAAAATCCATAGAGATGTCTTCCCATTTCCACTCCAGAATTGCGAGTGGCTGCAGAACTCCCCCGGGTCGCTGATGTTCTGCTTTCACTTGTGGCAAGTCGTGCAAGTACTAACATACTGAGCCACATCCCTCTTCATTCCAGACCACCAGAACCTCTCCTTCAGATCCTGATACATCTTGGTGGATCCTGGATGCATCGAATAAGGGGTTTCGTGAGCTTCCGTCAATATTTTCCTTCGAAGCTCCGGATCATTAGGGATACATAGACGATCCCTAAGGTATAATACCCCCCCTTTGGCGATCTGAAAACCATCGCCCTTTCCTTCTAGGATCTCCTGTTTTATTTTTATTATAGGTAAACCTAACAACAGTAGGTTTCCGAAATATTAGTTCTCCACCTGAGTTACGGATTATATCAGTTGTATGGTCTTTATAGAATAGGTGAGTCTTATTTACAGTACGCACTCTCATATTATTATCATTTGCTTTATGTAATTTAATACCATTATGTTATAGGATTGGTCACTCATTGTTAATATCAGGTTCATGAACATAAGGTTGAATCACACTCATGACAAATTGTATTATGACTAACTTAGACCTTATTGGTTCACAAAACTAACCGAACTCAACGAAACAGATGGGCTGCCATCATGCCCATAATAAAGAACATCATGGCAGTAGCTACCACTCCCTCGTTCATCTCCCCTTGGCCTGCCTCAGGATCTTCTACCGTCTCAATCGGATCCTCTTCCTCTATCTCGGGGACCTCCTCAGCCACTTCGGGGTCTTCCTCAAACATCCCAGGGTCTTCCTCAAACATCTCCAGCATCTCGGGATCTTCCTCAAGCACCTCGAGATCTTCCTCGCTCATCGGGTCGTCCTCAAACATCTCGAGCATCTCGGGGTCCTCCTCATACATCCCGGGATCCTCCTCATACATCTCGGGGTCCTCCTCGTACATCTCAGGATCCTCCTCATACATCTCAGGGTCCTCCTCATACATCTCAGGGTCTTCCTCATACATCTCGGGATCTTCCTCCGAGTCCCCCAGATCCTCCGGAAACACGTGATGAAGAAGTTGCCTACATAATTCCGTATATGAGATACGACATCCATGCTGCCCCCAAATCAGATGAGCAACTCCCTCGCCCGATTGGGCAATGAACGAAGCAGAGCTCCGATCCTATGATCATCCATGACTGGAAACCCTTCCTGCTCAAGTTTCTAGAACAGCCGATCCAAGAACCCCATGTTGCCTTGAATTCCAAGGGTCGGATTGTACTCAACTTCTTCTATTCGCTTCATCAGCTCGCGGCACCTCTCAGTGTAGTTCTCATGTAACATCTGGAATTGGAAAAAAAAATGACATAGTTAGTACTAAACCGACCAAGCCAGTACCAAAACCATTTTTCTTTTTTTTCCAATTCGCAAATATATACAGAGAAAAACACACGCAACTCGGTTTCTTCTACCATAGTGATTACAATATATAACCACTTTTCCTACCCTTAAATATTTGATTCATAAAAGAAGATAAAGTATCATTCATCGTTACATATCCTAAAGTACTGTTCATCATAAACATCGTTCTTACTTACATATCTTAAAATCATAAAACATCTTACAACTATAAGATATGTAAAGAGGTACTTACTTGGAAGCTGCAGGAAGAGGGCTTGATGTGTGTGGTAGTGAGATGGTTACGCTCTGATACCAACCTGTAACGCCCGCCTTTTTTTTTCATTTCATAAGGCGGCGTTACGTTAACATACTTAGGGCATGTAGACATCATAAGGCATCGGAATAACTTTAAGACTTACACATACTTGCCCTACTACCATTCTTAACATAATGACATGGGAACTTGGCATATTGACTTCATACTTAAGCATCATATCATGTCATACTTAACATCACATCATAGAGTTCCATAAGTCATTATTCAAGCATATAAGTCACCAAAGTAAAGTTCTAGCGTAAACGGTAAACATATGGTTTCCTGGCCAAGTCACTACCACACACATGCATTCTTGCCGTCCTGCTACATTCTCATTGTCCCCTTGAATGATCTGCGGTATAAGGAAATAAGACTATAAGCACACAGGCTTAGTAAGACTCTTTCCTACTCACAAAACCATTCATCAATTCATAATGAGCACATGGAACATTAACATACTTGGTGCTCTACTTAGAACATACAACTTGAATCACTTATCATATACTTGACATGACATGAATATAAACATCAGTGAACATTCCTAGCATAGCATGAGACATGGCATAAACGTAAACATAGTAAACATTCTGAGCATGACATAAACGTAAACATAGTAAACATTCTAAGCATGGCATGCTACATGGCATAAACATAAACATAATAAACATTTTAAGCATGGCATGCGACATGACATAAACATAAACATAATAAACGTTCATAGTATGACATAATACATGGTATAAACATAACATAATAAACATTCTTAAAAGTTGTCTATAAGGTGTAAACCAACCTGTATGGCATAAACATAGGCATACTTCCTATCATAGCATATGAGCATCTTCTTAACATAATCATGACATAGATCATTTACTCCCATGTATATTTCTTAACATGAAGCGTAAGCATAAAACCTTATTAGCATAGCATAATGCATAACATGAATACATAAGGATGCTTAACTTTTAAAACATACTTTTAAATGTTTAAACATAATCATCATATCATTGGGGTCCCCGGCTTGTACCACATACATACATCATAAGCGCGCATCCCTAGCAAATCCGAGGTAGCGAGCCCCGACCTACTAGGGTATGGACTGCATAGTCGGTAGTCCCCGAACCGAGGTGTTCTTAAGGAGCCCATCCCTGTTGCACAGCTCCGGTAGTGCTAGAACCGTGGACAACATAGTTGGTAGTCCATAACCGGGGCGTTCTTAAGGTGCCCATCCCTTGGACCCATACTTCGGTCCGGTACAAGCCCATTCATAAAGTAAAATACTATACATGTTTCATCATTCATAAGACATTTATAGCATAACCATGTTACATAAAGCATGACTTAACACATGCTTGTCCTTTCATTGTTCATACTTATTGCATACCATCATGATGCCTCTACGCTCTTCTGCTCCCACGCTCTGCTCCGGCTACCTCACGACTCAAGATACAAGAGCCGACGACGTCCTACTGCTCCAGAAAAAGTAATCTACATCGGACGTCGGTAAAAAGAAGAGCTCAATTTCAGTACTGTAGTTAAATTGTAATTCCATTTCTGTAACTATTTTTTACGCGATTATAGTATTGCCCACAGTAAACGGTCAACGACCATGGGCCTTGGAGTAGGAGTCAACCTAGGCTCCGAACCAAGTAAAAATATCTATGTTTGCTGTTTTTGTTTTTAATCTTCCACTACGCATTCTCTTTTCAAATCCGAACGCTTTCCGATATTCACCCCCCCCCCTCTATCGGTTCTCTCGATCCAACAAAGTGAACTAATCATGTTAGATTTTCTAAGTTTGACACTTAACCTGATTGCTGTTCAACATGTATTTATTGCCCCAATTACTGCAGATGCACTGACTTAAAGCATCTTGAATCAAGGCATAGACCTAAGCATCTCAACCTAGTCTAGGTTATCAATCAAAAGTACCCTACGGTGCTTGTGAGATGCTGGCTTCTAGATCTATAGGTGCATGTAGCTCTAGGGTTAGGGCCTAAGCTAAGTCCATTTATGAAAAACCCTAATTTTGAAGGGGTAGGTTTTTGAAAGAAAAAAATAAGTCAAAAAATCATTTTAAATTTTAAAAAACTTGATAAACGAAATGATTTTTCAACAAATAATTAATTAAAAAAATAAAACAATTTAAAAAAAATATATATATAGAGCAGTCCTATTCTACTAAGCATAACCTTAACTGCCTTCTTAGTGAGCTAAACTCAGACTCAGGTAAGGGTTTGGTAAAAATATCAGCTAAGTTGGGCTTTGAGTCCACATGTTTAAGGACTATTTCACCCCTGGCTACATGGTCTCTTATAAAATGATGTTTAACTTCTATATGTTTTATTCTGGAGTTTTGAATTGGGTTCTTAGTCAGGTTGATTGAGCTAATGTTATCAATATAGACTTGGGTTTCGGTGTAGTCAAGCCGGAAGTCCTTAAGAGTGTGCATCATCCATAAGAGTTGTGCCACACACTCTCCTAGGGCAACATATTCTGCTTCTGTTGTAGACAGTGCTTCTGGGTTTCTTGGTTTTTCTAGAACTTGGTTCAGCCTCAGGTTCAGCTGGACGGTTCGGTTCAGTGTTTCGTTCAACTACTTGGGTTGGTTTAGTTATTGTTTGAGTTGACGCAGTAGTTGGTTCAAGAGTTAGTTCATTTAGTGGATCAATTAGTGGTTCAATTGTTTGTTCATTATCTTCCTGATCAATATTTGATTGGTTCAGATTTGGATTACCAGTTTTTGGTTCAGTTTTCTCATCAAAAATTAAGTTGGTAGTCTCTTCAATTTTGTGGGTCTGTTTATTATAAACCCTATAGGCCCTACTAGTTGTTGAATACCCAAAGAAGACCCCTGGGGTTGACTTGGATTGAAACTTACCCAGGTAGTCCTTGGTGTTCAAGATATGGACTTTGCACCCAAAGACCCTTAGGTAGTGTAGGTTAGGCATTCTGTAATAATATAGTTCATAAGGAGTTTTATTATGTCTTTCGTTGATAAGGACCCTATTTTGGATATAGCATGTCATACTTATTGCTTCTGCCCAAAATTGGTTAGCTAGGTTAAATTCATTGAGCATGGTCCTAGCGGCTTCTTGAAGGGTTCTATTTTTTCTTTCTACTATCCCATTTTGTTGGGGGTTCTAGGACAAGGAAATTCATGAATTTAAACATTTATTTTATAGAATTCCTCAAATTTTTGATTCTCAAACTCTCCCCCGTGATCACTCCTAAGTCTTTTGATTTTGGTATCATTTTGATTTTCAATTATTTTGTATAAGTCAATAAATAGGTTTAGGTTTTCATCTTTAGTTTTTAGGAACCTAACCTAGGTAAACCTAGAGTAATCATCGATAATAAATAAGCAGTACCGGTTCTCGCTTAGTGACTTGGCTCCATGTGAATCAAATAGGTCAAGGTGTAGGAGCTCAAGTGTGGTATGGGTTAGGTCTGATTGAATTGGCTTGTGATTATACTTAGTTTGTTTGCCTTGGTTACATGAGTGACAGATTGTGATTTCAATGTTCTTAATTTTTGGTACCCCTTTAATTAGACCAAGTTGGGTAATTTTAGAAATTAGTCTAACATTAGTGTGACCTAATCTCCTATGCCAGAGGTTAGATTCTTCTAATTGAGTCAAGAGGTATTTTTATACTAAAGGTAGATTGATAGTATAAACATTATTTTTCCTAGTACCCTTAAGCATGACTTCTGAGTCTTGAAGGTTTCTAATCAGGCAGTCAGAGTTGGTGAATGTAACTACATAGCCAGTATCACATAGTTGACTTATACTAAGTAAATTGAACTTGAAGTTTTCAACCAAGAGTACCTTTTTAATCACAAAATCATATTTGAGTTCAATGTTACCTGACTCAATGACTTTGAGTGTAGCATTGTTGCTAAATGCTACTGAGCCTAGGTTCTTGAACTTGATTTTGGTGAATTTCAATTTGTCTCCAGTCATGTGTCTGGAGCATCCACTATCCAACATCCATTGGTCCAAATCTTTATGTTCCTACACATAAAGTATTTATTGAATTGGATCCAATTTAGAGTTAAGGATAGTTTGAAATTGATTTTCACAACCTAGTCTGTCTCACCCAATCTAGAGTTATCAAGCATGTTAACCTTATGGGTTTTGTGAGACAGGTTTTAATAAAGATTTTAATTTGAAAAGCATGGTTTAGAAACAATTTAATTAATTTTGAGAATTTTTATAAATTTTAAGTTTATTTTGAAAAATTATGTTGAATCTAAGATTAATTGAAATTTGTGTTAGATTCAAATTTAGCAAGTAGTAAAGTGAATTTGATTTCCAATAATTGGCTTCCAGGTCTTGGCGAGGCACTAGGCCTTCTTTGGTCATAGCCTTATTGGATCATCAACCCTTTCCTTGACAAAGCCTTTAATTGAAAATTCATCTTCAAGTTACTTCTTGAGAAATTTTGATCTAACTAGTTTGAGTCTTGGATCGGTAGCTTCGGCTAGTTCCACCAGACTAAACAGACCAAGTAGAGTATACTTAAACTTATTAGAAGGGCTTCCCTAATGTACTATCATGGCACCTCCAACCAATACTAGGTTTTCAAATTTCAGTTAAATCATTTTGTCCATAGTCTAACCAGTCCAAAGTCTAAGCATGATAATTTACAGAAGGAAATAAACAATCAAGCATGCAATTAAAACAAATTGTAATTGAAAAAAAATTATCTAATTATGAATATGGTTTTTATATTGGCTCCCCTGGACTATAGCCTCGATAATGGTTAGGCAAGATGTGAATCTTGTCCTTGGGGATCCAATACTGGTTTGGTCCAGCTTATTTGTTCAAACAGAGCTTGGGGACCCATGCTTACACTTGAGTTCTAGGTTGGTTCAATACAGCATAATAAGAACGTTGGCTAGACATAGTTCGATACCCTAATCTAGATTGGTTAAGAACGGACTTCTGCTTTCCAAGGATCATGTCAAGACCCTTGGAACCTGAAGTGAATCGTTCTAAGGCCACTCTGAGCTCCTTGACTTCAGTTTTCAAGGAGAAATTCTCTTCCTCAAGCTTTTGGACTTGAGTGGAGTTTCCTTCTTGAATTTTCTCGGTCAATGACCTTGAGTCGACTTCCTCTTTCAGGTGTTTTACTTCCTATCAGAGGGACTCAACCTGGATTTTAGATTTCGCTAAGTTGTGAGACAAGTAAGAGAATAATTTAGCTAGTTCATTTTTAGAATAACCTTTTACCGTGATTTTCCCGTTCTCCGAAATTGTAAGCTTTCCGTCGTCTGGTTCCGATTCCGATCCAGTGTCGACGTCTTCCGAAGTGGTTAGAGCGAGTAAGTTTGCGTGTGGGACTTCTTCTTCTTCTTCAGAAGAGGATTCATCCCAAGTGGCATGGAGCGCCTTCTTCCTTCGCGCCTTCTTTGTTTTCTTCAGATTGGGGCACTCTGACGTGTAATGTCCCTTTTTATTGCACTCGTAGCAGGTGGCGTTGGGTTTGCTCTTCGAGGTTGTTGACGGTTCTGATGGATCTTCCTTTCTTCGGCTTGCTTTCTTCTTGTTTGTTTGGTACTTTAGCTCCTTGTAGTAGTCCCGAGCTAGCCGAACCAATTTGGGTCGATCCCCTTCATTATCTTCTGAATCTGAGTCTGAGTCAGACTCGGGTTCTGGTTGAGGCTTCTTCTTGGGGGCTTTTCCTTGAGATTTTTCTGCATTGAAAGCAATACTCTTCTCGGCCAAAGTGGCGTTAGTCTGTTCATGCAGTTCTAATTCAAAGAAAAGTTCATCTAATTTAATTTTAGAATGATCCCTGGAAACCTTGTAGGTATCTACCATGGATGCCCATAGTGTGTTCCTTGGGAATGCATTTAGTGTATACCTGATTAGGTCACGGTTCTCAACCTTATGACCTATTGTATGCAGCCCATTCATCAGCTCCTGAATTCTGGCATGGAGTTGTGCTGCTGTTTCTCCTTCATTCATCTTGATCATGTAGAGTCTGTTCAGCAACAGATCTCTTTTGCTGATCCTGGTGTCGGAGGTGCCTTCGTGCAACTCGATCATCTTGTTCCAAAGCTCTTTGGCGCTGTTGAAGGGTCCCACCCAGTTCAGTTCTTCCTTGGTCAACCCGCATTGCAATGTCTTGGTTGCCTTTGCAGCAGCCTCGATCTTCTTTTTCAGCGAGGCGTCCATTCAGTATAATGTTGTGACACTCCTTCTGTGTTCTTGGGAATTTCCAGACCCGATTGGATGATTATCCACATGTCCACTTGAGTTTTCAGATGGACTTCCATCCTACTTTTCCAGTAGGAGAAATCTTCTCCACTGAAAATAGGTGGTCGGGCAGTGTTGAATCCCTCTTGCATGGCCATTAGAGTTTTATCTGTAAAATTAAAAACAAAAACTTGTTCCAAGACTGAGTCTTGGATTAGTAGTGCGGGAAGAAAATATAATAATGAAAACAAAAAACCTAGTGGTGTTGTACCAACCTCGATTAACGAGAAAGATTCGAGAAAAAAAATTAAAAGTTTCGTAAATCCGAAAAAAACTCTCAAACTGGTGGTTGCACCAAGATTGAGCCACCCGCTCTGATACCACTTGTTGGATCGGAGAAAATCGATAGAGGGGGGTGAATATCGATCGAAGATTTTCGAATTAAAATTTAGTGTGATTTCGCAGCGGAAAAACAAAATCAACGCTAATAAGTTTCTTTTACTTGGTTCGGAGCCTAGATCGACTCCTACTCCAAGGCCCACGGTCCTTGACCATTTACTTTAGGCAATTCTATAATTCTCGCAAATAAGTACAAGAATAGAATATGAAATTGAGTACAGTACTTTAACAAAATTTATACCGACGATGGAAAAGTGATGAAATCTGAGCCGCGGGTCATCGTTGGTGCTTGAGACGTGAGCACGGGGCTTTCTAGAGCAAAGCACTTGGAGAAAACAGTTGGAAGAAGTTGTTCTGAAGCCTTGGGGGTGAACCCCCTTATATAGAAGCCATAGGGGTGCCTGAGTCGATAGGGGTGCCTGACACGTGGCCTCTCCTGCGAGAATTCTAATCTGCAGGCTCGGTCAGCTCTTATCCCCTTTATTGGGGCGCCTGGGCTGATGGGGGTGCCTGTGTTAACACAGGCGCCTGAGCTGACTTGGTCCAGAGGCTTCATGGCAGTTTGCTTCGATGGCTTTGAAATAGCCTTGCACTGGGGCGCTCGTATCCATACGGGCGCCTAGCCCCAGTGAGGCGCCTCACTCCATTGAGGCGCCTGAGCTGCAGAAACTCATTCCTTCATTCCCTGCAACCAAGGTTAGTTCCAAAACACAAGAAGCAAGTATGTTAGCATAATTTATAGCCTAAGCTGTCTTGGTTCTGACTTTGGGTCTCCCAAATGGAACCCTAGGTCGAACCGATGCCTACTGTTCCCTCGCACGGGGAATGCATCCTCACGTACTCCTCTCAGGAGAGTTTACCTTTTGCCAACCGGCTCCTCTGGTTGGACTTTTGCCCAATCCTCCCGATCAGGTCTTCGTGCCCAGTCCACGACAAGGTCTTCTTGCCCAACTTCCGATCAGGTCTTCGGTGCCCAACCCTTTGCCAGGACTTCTTTCCCAACATCCAGTCAGGTCTTCGGTACCCAGTCCTTTGCCAGGACTTCTTGCCTAGTCCTCGACCAAGACTTCTTGCCCAGCCCTTTGCCAGGACTTCTTTACCTATTGTACATAGGACTTTCCTGCATACTTAGTAAGCTTGTTATATCACAACGACACCATAACTTCTGAACCCTTTGCCACTATCAAAACACAGGTTTGACTTTGGTGCTTCCGGCACCAACAGATGATGCCCCCCTTGATAAGCTCAAAAGGTTCATCATGTTAAACCCTATAGGTGGATTTGATCCAACATAATGATAAGGTTGAGCGGTACTAATCAAGGATCCAGAAGTTACTTAATTTCATTTGTTAGTAATTTAAAGTAATTGACGGGCATTCGATATTATATACACGGGGGGATGGATGACTTGTAATATGTGGAACCCATATGAAAATATGGGGGTTGGTGAGGACGTTCAATTAAGATCCTTTAGTGGAATGGATCTTAATTAAATGGATTGGTTTTGGATCCATTAGTAGGCCAAGATCCAACTCCTCTTGGTCCCTACCTTAGCCCTATATATACCCCATGGGATCATGAAACCAAGGCTTAATGATCCAAGAGATAACCTAAGCCTCTCTATTCTTCCCTCTCCACTTCTCTCTCTCCTAGGGTTTCCTAGTGGCTGGCGGCAAGGGGTGAGGAAGAGAGGATGCGCAAGGCTTATGGAAGGGGAAGAACTCATCACTTCTTCCTCTCCTCTTCATCCTTCCCCTCTCTTCATCCCTAGGTGGCTCGGCTAGACTTGGAGCAGGAGGCGGCGGCGACATCTTCCTTTGAGGTTGCTTGACGGCGAGGAAGTGAAGGAATTAGGTTCAGTGGCTTGGTTTTTCCAAGGAGAAGAGGTGTTCCTCTTCTTCATCTACACCTTTTTCATCTTCCTTTTGTTGGTGCAGAAAGCACCCAAGTTGAACCTGAGTTTTGATAATGGCAACAGGGCTCAAAAGTTAAGTCTTACTTGCTATCTAACATGTTATTCTAGTATACAGGGTAAAAAGCCCTAGCGAAGGAATGCTAGGCACTGGCGAAGGAATGCCAGGGTAAAAAGCCCTAGCGAAGGATTGCTAGGCACTGGCGAAGGAATGCCAGGGTACTGAAGCCCTAGCGAAGGACTGCTAGGTGCCATGCGAAGGACAGCTTGGGACTGAAGCACTAGCAAAGGAATGCTAGGCACCGGGCGAAGGGCAGCTCGGTATCCAAGACTTGGCAAAGGACCGCCAGGCAAAAGTCCAACCAGAGGAGCGGTTGGCATCAGGTACATTCACCCGAGAGGAGTAGGTGAGGATGCGTTCCCCGTCGAGGGAACAATAGGCATCGGTTCGACCTAGGGCTCCATTTTGGGAGGCCCAAAGTCAGAAACAAGACAGCTGAGGCTGTATAAACTAACTTCTTATTTACTTCATGGTGTTTTGGACAAACCCTGGATGCAGGACCGAAGGAACGAGTGTCTGAAGCTCAGAGAGTCTCAAAGGAGTGAGGCAACAACTGACCAGGGCGCCTGGAGTGTCCCGGGCGCCCCCGAGGTGAACCCAAAACAGTCTAAGAAAAGAATTGCTTCTGCAGCTACTGGGCGGGGCGCCCCCGCTGCTCCCGGGCGCCCCCGCTGCTCCCGGGCGCCCCCGCTGCTCCCGGGCGCCACGGATGGTGCGGGTGCCCCCAGGGCCAATAGTCGAAGCAGCTCCAGCAAAGCCAGGAGGATAAGAGTCTGATCCGGTCAATGCGGGCGCCCCCAGCGTCCTGGGCGCCCCGGTCAAAGCTTGATCCCGAGTTTTAAGAGATCAGAGCTGACCGAGAAGGATCTGGATCGACTGACACGTGGGGGAGCGCCCCCGACGTCCCGGGCGCCCCCAGGTGCTATAAAAGGACCCTCGAACCAAGGTTTCAGAACAACGAATTCTTTCAACGCTTCTACGCTCTTCTGCTCCCGCGCTCTGCTCCGGCAACCTCCCGACTCAAGATACAAGCGCTGACGACGTCCTACTGCTCCGAAAAACGTAATCTACATCGGACGTTGGTAAAAAGAAGAGCTCAATTTCAGTACTGTACTTAAATTGTAATTCCATTTCTGTAACTGTTTTTTAAGCGATTATTGTATTGCCCGCAGTAAACAGTCAACGACCGTGGGCCTTGGAGTAGGAGTCGACCTAGGCTCCGAACCAAGTAAAAATATCTGTGTTTGCGTGTTTTTGTTTTTAATCTTCCGCTATGCATTCTCTTTTTAAATCCGAACGATTTCCAATATTCACCCCCCTCTATCGGTTCTCTCGATCCAACAAGTGGTATCAGAGCAGGGAAGTTCAAATTTGGTGCAACCACCAGTTTGAATTTTTTTCGTACTTATTCATTCTTTTCTCTTTCGTTCGAATTTTTTTAATATATTCTTCGTTCGAATTTCCTCTCGTTAATCGAGGTTGGTGCTGTTAGTAATGTGAGAGAAGTGTCCTAAGGCAATCGCCTTATGATTGTAATAATTTACTTTAATAAATGAATATTCACTATTTGAGTATGCATGTCTGTGTATTTGATTGAGATCTTAAACTCATTTACTGAATGTCGGCAATATAATTCACAATATGAGAGAATTTGTGATGAATTCACAACTAGTGATTATCTCTATATGTGCAATTGTGAAGTATTAAAATTGTCCCTAGTCGATGAATTGATAGATACGGACACTATCAATTCTGTTGAGACTAGCATGGGTTATTCTCTAATCAGTTGATTCTCACTGGCTGGTGGCATTGGGATGTCCGGAGATAAACATGAATGCTAGTTAAGGGAACTAGTTCATTGGAGTGACTAGCTGTAAAATTTTATATGGTAATCTACATATAGATATGTCAATGAAGTTCTTACTGCAGCTTAAGTGCGATGTTCCTTTGACTTATGGTGTTCAAGTCATCTTGGTCATAAAGACTTATACATTGACATCTTAAGCAAGCATCTCCAAGGAGGTGTGGACCCAGGATGATTGGGTATAAGCCGAAGTGCCCGAAGATGTTTGAACAGCCTACAAAGGATTCACCACTCCATGCGAGGAGATGTATACCCAAGGCCTATCGTCGGATTGTTACTCGAAGCCTCTGGCCAGAGCATCACATGTTCCGTGTATGAATCGCTCAGAAACATGAGAGTTACTAGAATCTGTTGGACGAGAAAGACATTACTTGGGTTAGGTGTGACGTAGTCAGCCTAGTGGGGACTGACACACATAGACCGTGTCCTGAACCAAGTGGGTATAAGATGGTGAAGGGAATGAGGCACGACTCATTATAGCTGCTGAAGGGTTTCAGAATTATTTCTGAGGTCAACCGTTGATCTTTCGATTAATTGGGGGTCATGATATACTACTAGGTGTCACTCATGATCGTTCTATAATTGGTTGATTATAGACGGTCAACATAAATCGAAAGCCTATTTAGTCACACGCACTACGAGAAATCCGAGGGATTTAAAACGTGTTGAAAATTAGATTTTCCGATCAAGAGAGATAAGTCGAATTTGAATTTATCAGAGACGCATCGGAAGCTTAAAATGACTAAGTCTTTTGAAGGCTTATTGGACGAATTAAATGAGTTTAATTCGTAAGGTAACAACTTGGATTTGGCCGGCCAAAGAGGGTCCCCAGCCTCTTTGGTTTGGTCGGCCACAATAAAAAGGGAAACTAAATTGTTTGGTTTAAATTATAAAATAAATCGAACGTGATTTATTTTATAAAATTATGGATAAAGAAATTTATATAAAGAAATTTATAGAAATTTATTGTTTTTTTATGGAAATTAAAATGTACCATGGATTGGTTTATTTTATTTTATAAAATCAATTATGAATTGATTTTTCCATGATAAGAAAAATTTATATAACAAATTTCTTATAAGATTTTATTCCATAATAAAAGGGGAGACATGGTTGTTTTTATTATAAATTAAGTTATAATAAAAACTTGGCATAACGGAATAATTCATAGAAAAATTTATAAGATAAATTTCTTATGAAAAATTTATTCCGTTAAAAGGAGACTTTGCGATAAAGAGGCTACTATATAAAGGTGCAAAGGCAAGGCTTGGAAATCAATTCAAGAGATCAAGGATTCTTACCTAGCCTCTCTTCCTTTCCTTCTCTCCCTCTCCCTCTTCTAGGGTCGGCTACCCTCTCCCTCTTCTAGGGCCGGCTGCCCTCACCTCCTTTGCCGTGAGCCACTTCCACCATGAAGGTGCCAAAGAAGAAGAAGAAGCGGGACGCGACTCCTTCCTTCTTCCCGGAATCTTGATTCTGTTTTTCGTTTGGTGGTTAGTTTTCCATCTCTCTCTCTTGATATTCTAGTCGTGCCTTTGGAGAATCTAGTAGTTCTTGTCGGCACGAAACTCGTGGCTTTGCGAAGTCATCCCGAAGAGAACTCGGCATGGACGCGAATAGAGGCGGAGCTTCCAAGGGACGCTACGGTTGGATCTCGTCCCTTTCTACGAGTTACGCGAGGTATTAAGTAAATTAGTTTACTTTCTGCAAAATTTTAAATGTATGATCATGTCTCCACAACATAAGGTTGCATGCTAGATACGTGGTTAAAATAATTTGAGAAATTATTTATGCTAAATCTTCCGCTGCACGTAATTAAATTTTAAAATTACGAACCCGTATCCATGTCAACATGCTCCCGGTCCCAACAGTTGCAACACCCCTCGATATTTTATTTTCCTTATCCAGCACTACTAATCCAAGACCAAGTCTTGGGATAAAGTTCGTTTCTTAGTTTTTTTTCAGATACAATCCCTAATGGTCATGCAAAAAGGATTCAGCACCGCCAGACCTCCACTTTTCATTGGAGAAGACTTTTCCTACTGGAAAAGTCAAATGGAGGTCCACCTGAAAACTCAGGTGGACATGTGGATAATCATCCAGTCCGGACTGGAGATTCCGAAGAACGCTGAAGGAGTACCGCAAACCTACTCAGAATGGGACAACGCTCTGAAGCGCAAAATTGAAGCCGATGCAAAGGCGACTCAGACCCTTCAATGCGGCTTAACAAAGGAGGAGCTGAACCGGGTGAGCCCCTTCAACAGTGCCAAGGAGCTGTGGGTAAAACTGATCGAGCTGCACGAAGGAACATCAGACACTCGGATCAGTAAGAGAGATCTGCTCCTAAACAAGCTGTATACAATAAAAATGACCGACAACGAAACGGTCGCTCAGCTTCACGCCCGAATCAAGGAACTTATGAACGGTCTACATACTATTGGTCACAAGGTCGAAAACCGTGACCTAATAAGGTATGCCTTAAATTCTGTCCCTAGAAACACCTTGTGGGCATCTATAGTAGATGCATACAAGGTCTCAAGGGATCTTTCAAAAATAAAATTAGATGAATTGTTTTTCGAATTAGAACTGCATGAACAAACTAACTGCAATTTGGCCGAGAAAGGTATTGCCTTTGTTGCAGGAAAAGCTGGAAGGTCAACAAAGAAGAAGTCACAACCTAAACCCGAGTCTAACTCAGACTCAGACTCAGAAGACGAAGAAGGAGATCGACCTAAGTTGATCTGACTGGCCCGAAGCTACTATAAAGAATTAAAGAACCAAACCAACTGACGGAAAACAAACCGAAGAAAAGACGAACCAGCTGAACCCGCAAATGACAAAAACAAGCCCAACGTGACTTGCTACGAGTGCAAGAAGAAGGGCCACTACAAGACAGAGTGTCCGAACCTGAAGGAGACCAAGAAGATAAGAAGAAAGAAAGCACTCCAAGCAACCTGGGATGAATCTTCCTCAGAAGAAGAAGAAGAAGTACCCCAGTCAAACCTACTAGCCCTGACCGCCTCAGAAGAAGTCGGGACCGAGTTAGAGTCAGAACAGGACGACGACAGACTAACCTTTTCAGAAGACGACGAAATCAAGGTAAGTGGTTTCAATAGAAGTCAGTTAAATGAACTTATTTCGTATCTTTATCGAGATTTGGCGAAAGCCAAACTCTGAGTCGAATCCCTCCGACAGGAAGTAAAACTCCTAAAAGAGGGAGCTGACTCTAAATCCTTAATTGAGAAAGTTTAAGAAGGAACTCCTACTCAAGTTGAAAAACTTGAGAAAGAAAACTCCTCCCTGAAAACTCAGGTTAAGGATCATAGAGCTGCCTTAGAACGATTCACTTCTGGTTCCAAGGGTCTTGACATGATTCTTGGAAAATAGAAGTCCGTTCTAAATCAATCCGGACTTGGCTATAGAACCAAATCCCGACAAAGATCTTACATTGCTGTACTGAATCAGTCCAGAAGTAAAGTTCAAGCATGGGTACCTACTGTACCTGAACAAACCAACTGGATCAAATCAGTATTGGATCACCAAGGACAAGATTCACATCTTGCCTAATCATTACCGTGGCTTTAGTCCAGGGGAGCCAAATTAAAATCTATATTTATTGTTAAATAGAATTTAATTCTTGCAATTTGCTTGATTGATTGTTTATTTAAATTTCTGCAATTTACCATGCTTAGACATAGGAATGGTTAGTATAAGGACTGAACAAACTTAACTGAAACTTGACAACATAGTATTGGGTGGAGGTGAGATGATAGTACGTTAGGGAAACCAATTCTAATAAGATCAAGTACACTTGGTCTCTTTAGACTGGTGAAACTAGCCGAAGCTACCGATCCAAAACCCAAACTAGTTAGACCAGAACTTTTCAAAGATTAATTTTGAAAATGAAATTTCATTAAACGGCTTTGTCAAGGAAAGGGTTGATGATCCAATAAGGCTACGGCCAAAGAAGGCCTAGTGCCTCGCCAAGACCTGGAAGCCAATTTCTGAATTTCAAATTCAAATTACTTTTTGAGAAATTCAAATCTAACACAAATTTTCAGTTAAGTATAGATTCAAACATTTCTTTTCAAAATAAATTTAACTATTTTCAAAAATTAATTTAAGGTTTTCTAAATAAAAATTAATTTTACAAAATAATTTTACTTATCAAAACCTATAAGGCTAACGTGATTGAAAACCCTAGATTGGGTGAGATAGTAGGATTAAGACTCAATTGTAAATTCGTTAATGCCTATATTATGAGTTAATCCTATAGTTCAGATCATAGTCAAACCATGGTCAACATGGTCAAACCATGATCAACACGGTCAAACCATGGTCAACTTTGTCAAAACCACAGTCAACGTAGTCAAATCAATTCAAACCATAGTTAAACCAATTAAACCATTGTCAAACGATGATAAGACATAAAATTTGTCTTTTCCTATACAACTTCGGGCGCCCATGACTCCTCGGGCGCCCCCCCCCCCTCCCTATGCCTTTTCCTTCCCTCAAGCCAAAAAGCTGCCTCTAACCATTGACCAGGGCGCCCGGAACCACGCGGGCGCCCCCATCACAGTCAATGCAGCAAAAGCTGCAAACACATCCTGACCCGGGCGCCCGGAGCACTCCGGGCGCCCCCATCCAGCCCCAGTCTCTGCCAAAGGCAGAGACCACTGACTCGGGCACCCTGGCGCCCCCATTGAAATGCCTATATAAGGGCATCCGAACCTCCTCCTCTTCCCACACCAAAAACCAACTTCCTTCCTCACTTCCTTCCTTCCAAGAAGATCAAGTGACACTTGTGCTTCCCCAATCTCACCATGCCTCCCCGGTATGATTTATCTTATGCATTTAAAATTATTTTCTTAAATTCTTTAATGCATTTAGAATTATTCTCTTCTTATACCTCTTAACTTAGAAAACGCCGAGCAAACCAAGCGAACCTCGGTGCCGAACCGAGTCCCGACTCTAGGTTCCCTACTCTTGAATTATGTAATAAGTTTGCTCAAACCATTTACAAGCCTATTAAAACAAGCTATCTTAATAGACATTTCTTTACCCAATCATGCCCCTTAGCCATGAATATTATAAACTTCTATTAATTAGATAATCTTGTATTCTGCACTCATACCATTAATGAATCCTTATGTGTAGAATTCTACAATAACATAGTTCGACACGATAATCTCATGTTTTGCACTACTGTTCAAGGGATACCTCTGTCTATCACCCCTACTATACTGAACCGATTCTATGGACTACGACCCTCCCAGTCCACATTTTGCTGCTATCCACCTAGGAATCCTCCATTTGATCCTCCCTACTCTCACATTACCTTAGACACTATCCACTCCTACTTCTATAGGGAAGCTAGACTCCCTGCAAATAGACGATTCCAAGCCGTTGACCTTCAGGCACAGGACTATGCCCTGTACAGAGTCCTGGTCCACTGTATCTTACCACTCTCCACTAGAGATCTCGGGACCATGCGACCCTTTCATGCCTTCCTTCTGTATGCCCTGGTCCATCACCTTGACATTGGCATTGGACTACACATGTTTCATACTATTCTGCATGCATCCAGTGTTACGACCCAGGGATGAGTGCGCACTCCATTCTGCCACATCATCACCTCCCTCCTTCATCACCACGGTCGTGACATTACCGTGGGTGAAATAACCGCTATGACCGACTTTGATGAAATAGGATTTAGGAACTTCTTGTTAGCGGGTCTAGAGGTATCAGCCACCGGGGTTTTGAGTTGGAGACGACAGCAGGCCGGGGCTCCGATCGACTCAGACGAGGAGGTAGACGTGGACGTTGGAGACATAGCGGCAGCGGCCCGAGCACACATAGATGAGCCCACTCCACCGACACTCTACGAGAGAGTGACACATTTGGAGACACAGGTCCAGAGTCTCCGAGAGGAAGTGGAGGCGAACCACGATGAAGAAATGGCAACAAATCTAGGATACTACACCGATTACATGAGCGCCCTTAGAGTTGAGAGGGAGGGCAGAGATGCACAGTATCACGAGATGATGACCTTATTTCGATCCTGGCAGCCAGGCTCCTCTGATCATCCCGGTCCCTCGTCCTAGATTTGCTTAGCATTGTACCAGTAACTATTTGACTGCTCCTACTCAGTAGGGTTGACTTATGCCTGACTTGTATGACTGTGTTGAATTTTGAGTACTTGTTCTATTTGACTAGCTGACTTATGGAAATGAGTACTTGTTTTGTCCTATTTGATAAGCAGTTAGGATTGTGCTCTGTAGAATAGGTTAACTCTACTTTTTAATTTCTTACTGCTTTACTTGATTTAAAAATCAGTTTCTAAAAGAACTTGAAAAACTGTTTTATTTAATTTCAAAATCAGTTTTTTTTTAAAAATTTTTTTGGTTTTATTTCAAAACTACCCCCTCTCAAAACTAGGGCTTTTTCGCAAATGAACTTAGCCTAGGCCCTAACGCTAGAACTGCATGCACCTACTGAGTTAGAAGCCAGCATCTCACAAGCACCTTATGGTACTTTTTCAGTGATAACCTAGAAAGGGTTGAGATGCTTAGGTCTTTGCCTTAATTCAAGATGCTTTAAGTCAGTGCATCTGCAGTAATTGGGGCACTAAATACAACTTACACAACAATCAAGTTAAGTGTCAAGATTAGAAAATCTAACTTGAACAAAAACACTTAACTTGACTAACCCTAGCAAAAACTACTGTTTATAACAGTTAGTAAGTAGCTAATTGGGTTAGACAGGTCCCTACAAGAGAAAATTAACTGATTTGGTTTAAGTCTCATCATGAATTGGTTCAGTACAGCAAAATCATGCTAATATTTTTCATTATGAAAGTTATTTCCATTATGCAATTTAATTTCTGCTCTATTTATCTTTTTGATATATGGCAAAGGGGGAGAGATAAGAAAGGAGAGAATTTAAAATTTCCTTTTTGTATTTTTCTCTCGAAATTTCAAAATCTATAAATTTTCTTTTTTAGAATATTTTTCTCTCGAAATTTCAAAATCTATCCTTTATTCAAAAAGTACTTAACTAAGCTTTTCCAAAGTACTAAGTTTTTCAAAGTACTAAAGCACTATGATTTTCTTACTTAAGCTTATCAAAGTACTTAAGTTTTTCAAAACTTTCCTAGTACTTAAGCTTGTCAAAAATTTTCTCACTTAAGCTTTTCAAAGTACTTAAGCTTTTCAAAACTTTCCTAGTACTTAAGTTTGTCAAAAATTTTCTCACTTAAGCTTTTCAAAGTACTTAAGCATTTCAAAACATTCCTAGCACTTAAGCTTGTCAAAAATTTTCCTAGTACTTAATCTTGTTAAAAAAATTTCTTACATAAGCTTGTTAAATCTTTTTAAAATACTTAAACTTTTCAAAACATTTCAAAAGTACTTAAGTTTTTCAGAAAAACCTTAGCTTTTCAGAAGTACTTAGGTTTGTGTTAACTTCACAAAGTACTTTAAAGCTTAGAGTTTTTCAAAACTTTTTTTGAAGTACCATAAACTTAAAACTTTCAATTTGTTGATACTCAAACTAAAGTTTGAAAATCCTTTATAAACTTATGTTTTCAAAGTTGTCTAAATAAACTTAAGCTTTCAAAATTTACTAAGTATTTGAACTCAAAAATTCTCTACAAGTATAATTTTTTTTTCTAAGTAAAAATCCAAACTTTAAACTTAGAACTTAGTGTCGAAAACCCCACGAAAAATCTAGGGGGAGATTCCTTCCAGGGGGAGGGAACAAAAGGTAATTTTTGTATGCCTTGATTAAACTTAACTTTTTGAACCAGGGTTGTCATAAATCAAAAAGGGAGAGATTGTTGGTGCAGAAAGCACCCAAGTCGAACCTGAGTTTTGATAATGGCAACAGGGCTCAAAAGTTAAGTCTTACTTGCTATCTAACATGTTACTCTAGTATACAGGGTAAAAAGCCCTAGCGAAGGAATGCTAGGCACTGGCGAAGGAATGCCAGGGTAAAAAGCCCTAGCGAAGGACTGCTAGGCACTGGCGAAGCCCTAGCGAAGGACTGCTAGGCGCCATGCGAAGGACAGCTTGGGACTGAAGCACTAGCGAAGGAATGCTAGGCACCGGGCGAAGGACAGCTCGGTATCCAAGACCTGGCAAAGGACCGCCAGGCAAAAGTCCAACCAGAGGAGCAGTTGGCATCAGGTACATTCTCCTGAGAGGAGTAGGTGAGGACACGTTCCCCGTCGAGGCAACAGTAGGCGTCGGTTCGACCTAGGGCTCCATTTTGGGAGGCCCAAAGTCAGAACCAAGACAGCTGAGGCTGTATAAACTAACTTCTTATTTACTTCATGGTGTTTTGGACTATTCCTGGATGCAGGACCGAAGGAAGGAGTGTCTGCAGCTCAGAGAGCCTCAAAGGAGTGAGGCAACAGCTGACCAGGGCGCCCGGAGTGTCCCGGGCGCCCCCAAGGTGAACCCAAAACAGTCGAAGAAAAGAACTGCTTTTGCAGCTACTGGGCGGGGCGCCCCCGTGCTCCCGGGCGCCCCGGATGGTGCGGGCGTCCCCGCTGCTCCCGGGCGCCTCGGATGGTGCGGGCGCCCCCAGGGTAAGTAGTCGAAGCAGCTCCAGCGAAGCCAGGAGGATAAGAGTCTGACCCGGTCAATGCGGGCGCCCCCAGCGTCCCGGGCGCCCCGGTCAAAGCTTGATCCCGAGTTTTAAGAGATCAGAGCTGACCGAGAAGGATCTGGATCGACTGACATGTGGGGGGGCGCTCCCGACGTCCCGGGCGCCCCAGGTGCTATAAAAGGACCCTCGAACCAAGGCTTCAGAACAATGAATTCTTTCAACGCTTCTACGCTCTTCTGCTCCCGCGCTCTGCTCCGGCAACCTTCCGACTCAAGATACAAGCGCCGACGACGTCCTTCTGCTCCGGAAAAAGTAATCTACATCGGACGTCGGTAAAAAGAAGAGCTCAATTTCAGTACTGTACTTAAATTGTAATTCCATTTCTGTAACTGTTTTTTACGTGATTATAGTATTGCCCGCAGTAAACGGTCAACGACAGTGGGCCTTGGAGTAGGAGTCGACCTAGGCTCCGAACCAAGTAAAAATATCTGTGTTTGAGTTTTTTTGTTTTTAATCTTCCGCTACGCATTCTCTTTTCAAATCCGAACGCTTTCCGATATTCACCCCCCTCTATCGGTTCTCTCGATCCAACACCTTTCACATATATGATGGTCGGCGCAAGCTAGGAGGAGTGCTCTTAATCCTTGGGCGCCGGCGGCATCCACCCTATTGGTTAGGGTTTTTGGCTAGTGAAGGAAAAGGAGAGAAGGTGAACAGTTGGTGCCTTGGTGATCTCAGTTCTCGGTAGCTCGTCGCCCACACGACGTCCGGGAGGGATGGGACATAAGGTAGAAGGCTACAAGGCAAAGGGAAGGTATAATTCTCTCCCTTAGCTCCTTTTGTTCTTTTGGTGCCTTGTTGATTAGCTTCGTCATTTCATGTGTGTTAGTTAATTATTTTGATTTTGAATCATAGCTAATAATTAATTAATTGGACCCCAACCATAAAAACAAGAACCGGCAATCCACTCATCGTCTCTTCCGTGGTCGTTTGGTTAGGAGAATTACAAGGCACGATCTTTGTGATTGGTCAAGTTGTAATTTGTGCCGAACGATACGGTGACGAGATGGTCATTGGGAGACTGGTCTCCATTCGGATTAATTTTTAATCCATAGACATGGAGAGGTCTCTCAAGGACAACCAAGTATTCGCTAAGGAAACCCGCCAAGCTATACCCAACAAGTACGTCCAAGGCCTAAGAATGGAAAGCGCCCATCCACTACTGGTCTCCCTTCCGAAAGTTTTTCGGAGGTGGAGAAACCCACCTTACAATACAAGAATTACAAGTACAAATATGAAAATGAATAACACAAATTATAATAATAAAGAAAACCAAAATGATGACGATCACAACCAATCTGGAAGTCTGAAGCACAACACACTCTCCCTGGAGCCTCCTTGGTCGCAGAACATTTGCATAGCACTTTTCTTTCATACACACGGAGTGGTAGGATGATGAATTAGTTGATCTTGAAACTCTTCTCAAAGCCCCTTTATAAAGGGTCATATGGGCGCCTATGAAGCCTTCTCAAGCACCTCCATGTCGACGTTTATCCGATCCACAATCGCCAAAGCGTATTGTCGAGGATGAGTTTCTGGATCCCAGGCGCTTGGGAACTTCCCGGGCACCTAGGACCTTCTAGGCGCATGGGAACATCCCAGGCGCTTGTATTGATCCATGCCCCTAGATTAACCTCCCAAGCACCTGGGTTCAACCCAAGTGCCAGGACCAAGCTAGTCCAAGCAACGACCTTTCATCCACTTGTGTTTGTTTTCCCAATCTTGCTTCTTGCTCTAAGTTCCTATTAAACAAGCATATAACAAGAAAACATGTAGCCTAACCTTAATTCTATAAGTCTACCTGACCTACTAGAATTTGCTTGGAGTCAGACCCCAAGAGTTTACCACCTAAGGTCAACTCCTTAGAGTTTCACAACCTAGCTTTACTCACTAGGACTCAGCTTCACTCACCAGGATTTCGTTGCCCAACTTCACTCACCAAGACTTCCACCACCTAGCTTCACTCACTATGACCCAGCTTCACTCACCGGGATTTAGTACCCAACCCACAGTCAGGTGTCAGCATCCAGCTTCACTCACCAGGACTTCGGTGCCCAATCCTCAACTAGAACTTAGTGCCCAACCCTCAGCCAGGACTTGGTGACTGATTCTCGACTGCCCGATCCTCGACCAGGACTTCATTGCCAACCCTTGGCTAGGGCTTCGTTACTAGTCATTTGATCTTGACTAGACTTCTATTTTCCAAACATCAAGTCTTATTTAGATTAACCCTTCATCTAACTAAACAAACCTTGGTCTATTGTCAAACATTGAAATTCTAGAAGATGATTGTTGAGGCAATATAATCGACCCTTAAATGATTGGAAGATCTTGGTTTTGATGTGTGGGCGAATAGGTTTAAAGTTAGAGTGTTATGTTGTATTTGATTTGTGTGATTGAGTTTGCAGGACTTGGAGAATCACACTTGGTGGACCTATCCAAGGGACGAGAGCCGAGGGAGGAGAGCTCCAAGAGCAAGCCGGGAAGTGGACTTCAAAGGGCACACGTGAAGGGAGGCATGGAGGCAAGCCAAGGGAAGGCTTGCGTGCGCATCCGAGGGACGATAGCCAGAGGAAGAGGACTTCAAGGGGCGAGCCAAGGTAGCAGACCTGAAGGCACACGCGAAGGAGAAGGTTCGGAGTGGCTGGAGCTGAGCTGGGAGGTAGGGCAGTCGACTGGTCCAGAGGCAGTCGACTGCCAAAACCCACAGAAAGTTCGCAGCATTGGACCAGTCGACTGCCCTGGGGCAGTCGACTGGTATACCCCGAAACTAGCCGTTGGCTAGCTGTTTGTTAGCCGTTGGCCAGCATTTATTGCTGGGCGAGTCAACTGCCCACGGGGCAATCGACTGGTGCGGAGCTGGACAGACTGCGAATCTGTCCTTTTTACCTATTAAAGGAGCTCCTCGTTACACGTGCACGTACGGTTCCGTACAGTAACGAAGTGCTGCCAAATTGTAGAGTGACTTTTGCTTCCTCCATTATATTTCTGCATCTGTAAAGAGGAAGATCTTGCTGTAAAGGTTTCTCCATCTCAAGGAGACTTTTCGATAGTGAAAAGTGGTGCTCGCGGTGTGGATCCTTGGATTAGTCACCCATCTGGATGGATACCAAGTAAAACATTATTATTAGCATTGTTATTTCTTTTACATATTATTTCCGCTACGCTAACAACTCTGTAGTGATCAAAACGATCCGAAAAAAGTGCATTCACCCCCCTCTGCGCGCCTAAATTGATCCTTCAGTTGGTATCAGAGCCGGTGCATTTCGGAACATCTAACAGTCAACCAGAGCAATTGTAATGGCGTTTCAAGAGGGATACTCCACCGCACGACCACCATTCTTCGAC
The DNA here is from genome assembly GCA_024364735.1 of Boesenbergia rotunda. NCBI lineage: Eukaryota > Viridiplantae > Streptophyta > Magnoliopsida > Zingiberales > Zingiberaceae > Boesenbergia > Boesenbergia rotunda. The sequence continues at coordinate 121,328 of JAGFNQ010004158.1, read as the reverse complement.
GGCAACGACTTCGCGTACTGGAAAGGTAGAATGTAGTACTATCTCATGAATGATATTGAAACTTGGATAAGTGTTGCAGATGGCTTCGAGGCGCCCATCGATGAAAGAGGAGACCTGACACCTATGAGAACATGGTCTAAGGAGGTGATGAAGAGGGCATAATCTAATGTCAAGGCCACCACCACACTGCAATGCGAGCTCTCAAAGGAGCAACTGAACAAGGTGGGGCCGTTCAAGAGCGCCAAAGAACTATGTGACAAGTTGGTAGAACTGAACGAGGGGTCAAACGAGTCCAGAAGAGCAAAGAAGGACTTGTTGGTGGCCCAACTGCAATCCCTCTCCATGAAGAGCAACGAAACCGTCAGTCAGCTGCATGGGAGGGTAAAGGAAGTGATCAACGAGCTCCATGTAATTGGAGAGAAAATCAAAAACAGGGATATCGTCAGGTATGTCTTACAAGCCTTCCCGAGAATCACTCTGTGAGCATCCATGGTTGATCCTTACAAGGTATCAAGGGACTTATCTTTAGTTAAATTAGACGATTTGTTTTGTGAATTTGAACTGTACGAGCAAGCTAACATTTCGGCAAAAGAGAAAGGTATTGCTTTTATTGCAGAAAAGGAGAAGAAGAGGAGGAAGGAGAAGAAGAAGGTGATCTACTCATCGTCATCGGACTCAGAGGAGTCAAGCGCCTCTATGGACAGTGACCAAGAGGCCTTTATGGTAAGGAAATTTCATAAAGCATTTAAAAGTTTTTCTAACAAGTCATATGCTAGGAAAGTGGCCAAAGGTAAGGGTAAGGCCAAGGGGATAATCTGCTATAACTGTCACCAAGAGGGACATATGAAGAACGAGTGTCCCCAGTTGAAGAAAAGGGAGGACAAGAAGGAAGAGAAGAAGAAGAGTGACAAGAAGAAGTCAAAAGGAAAGGAGAAGAGTGCCACGAACCTCAAGGCGACTTGGGACAATCCCTCATCCTCAGAGGAAGAAGAAGAGCAAGTCTCCCACTTCGCTCTTATGGCACAAGATGACTCAAACTCATCAGACAATGAACGAAGCTCAAGCAGTGAAGATGAGAGCTCCTCCACTTCATCATCATCAGAGTCAGAAGCTTCGGTAAGTGAGGTATACCACTTACCCTCCTCTACTTTAGTGAAAATAATTACTAGCACTAACATGGAGTTAGCTAAGGCTAGAAGTAAAATTAAGGATCTTAAGGATGAAATTGTCATGCTTAGAGTAGAAGTTATTAAACTTAATGACTTGCATGCTAGCTCTAACTCTTCACATGTTTCACATCTTGAAAATGAAAATAGGGAATTAAGGAAACAGGTAGATGACCTTACGAAGACCCTTAGGAAATTCCAAGTAGGATCCAGTAACCTAGACATGATCATAAACAGTCAAAGAGCTGTATATAACAAGGCCGGATTGGGTTATAGGCCTAAGACTAAGGAAGTAGCATTTATTTCACTCACCGATAGGATTGGTGCATCTAGGAGCCTAGGGGCTAGGAGAACCACAAAGAAGGCATGGGTACCTAAGAAATTTTTAAATGATGCTTATGGATCAAAGATATGGGTACCAAAAGAGTATGTTTTCCATGTTGTCTAGGTAAAGGTGAAGGAGGCCCCAACTTTGTGGATAGTAGATAGTGGATGCTCAAGACACATGACCGAGGATGTGAGCAAGTTCACCACTATTAGCTACCTAAGAGAAGGGACGGTCTCCTTTGGGAACAGTGGAAAGTTAAGGATCATTGGTAGGAGCACAATTGAGGTATCTCCCACTATTTTGATTCATAAGGTACTTTAAATCAAGGATATGAAGTTTAATTTATTAAGTGTGAGTCAACTATGTGATGCCGGTTTTAGAGTAGAATTTCATGCTAAGAAATGTTTAATAACGCAAAGTGATTCAAACACTATCATATTAAAAGGGTTTAGAGAAGAAAACTTATATTATCTTGATCTATCTTATGCTACTAACAATGTTGTTAAGTGTCTCATGTCCAAAGAAGAAGAAGGGTGGTTATGGCACCGGAGACTTGGACATGTCAACATGAGGAGCATTGCAAGAGTGGCAAAGGAAGAGTTGGTGAAGGGGCTCCCAATGATCAAGTATGAGAAGACCAAGTTATGNATGCATGCCAAGAGGGTAAGCAATCAAAAGCATCACACAAAGGTAAAACTCTAATCACCACTTCCTTACCTTTAGAACTTTTGCATATAGACCTGTTTGATTGCCATAGTACTCCCTCACTTGTGGGGAGTAAATATTGCCTAGTGATAGTAGATGATTTTTCTAGATTTACTTGGGTCTATTTCTTGAAACATAAGGATGATACCCTAGATATCTTTATAGGATTTAGTAAAAGGGTAGAAAATGAAAAGAACATCAAAATAAACCGAATTAGGAGTGACCATGGTGGGGAGTTCCAAAACGCTAGCTTCACACAATTTTGTGTTGAAAATGGGTACAAGCATGAGTTTTCATGCCCAAGGACTCCTCAACAAAATGAGATAGTTGAGAGGAAAAATCGAGCCCTACAAGAAGCTGCTAGGACTATGCTTAATGCATACTCTCTTCCTAGCTACTTTTGGGCCGAAGCGGTTAACACCGCCTGCTATATCCAAAATCGGGTGTTGGTATATAGGTTTTTAGGAAAAACACCCTTTGAACTTTGGAATGGAAGGGTATCCCAAGTCCACTATTTTAGGGTCTTTGGATGTAAAGTCTACATCTTAAACACCAAAGATGACCTAAGAAAATTTGAGTCAAAATCCAATGAAGGAATTCTAGTAGGGTACTCATTAACTAGTAGGGGCTATAGAGTGTACAACAAGAGGACAAAAGTGATTGAGGAGTCCTCTAATGTCAAATTTGATTAAACCACTAGTACCTACCCTAGAAAGGCTTCTATTGATAAGGATATAGAAGAGGTCCAACCCCTTGTCCAAAGAATCCAAGACCTACATTTGGAGGGCAATGATCAAGGGGGAGTAAGAAACACACTAGAGGATGAGGAAGAAGGAGTAAATGAACCTACAACCTCTAGGCCCTTGAGACATCACCATGATCATCCTATTGACCAAATTGTGGGTGATGTCACTCAAGGAGTAAGGACTAGATCATACTTTAGGGACCCAACGAGTCAAATAGCTCTAATCTCCCAATTAGAACCCAAGACCATTGATGAAGCATTGGGAGCTGTTGATTGGGTTTTAGCTATGCAAGAAGAGCTAAATCAATTTAAGAGGAGTAAAGTTTGGGAGTTAGTCCCTAGGCCCAATGATTGCACTATTGTAACCACTAGATGGGTCTTTAGGAACAAACTAGACGACCAAGATAAAATCACTAGGAACAAGGCTAGATTGGTAGCTAGGGGGTTTAACCAAGTTGAGGGATTATATTATGATGAGACCTATGCCCCCGTAGCTAGGTTAGAATCAATTAGAATTCTACTAGCCTATGCCGCTCACATGGGTTTCACACTTCACCAAATGGATGTGAAGTCGGCATTCCTAAATGGAATCATTAAGGAAGAAGTCTATGTAGAACAACCCCCTGGGTTTGAGGACCCTAACTTTCCAAGACACGTGTTCAAACTAAGAAAAGCCTTATATGGATTGAAACAAGCTCCCCGAGCTTGGTATGAAAGGCTTTCCTCATTTCTAGTGTCTAAGGGATTTAGGAGAGGAACAATTGACCCTACATTGTTTCTAAAATCTAAGGATAAGGACATATTTGTTGCCCAAGTCTATGTAGATGATATCATCTTTGGGTCAACAAATAATGACTTCCTACAAGAATTCATCAAGTGTATGGAAGATAAATTTGAGATGAGTCTTGTAGGAGAGTTAACCTTTTTCTTAGGCCTTCAAGTTAAACAAACTAATGAAGGTACACATGTCTTTCAAACCAAATATGCTAAGGAGATGCTGAAGAAATTTGGTTTAGACAATGCTAAGGTAGCATCTACACCCATAGGAACCAATGTGAAAATGGGTAGTGACATCGAAGGAAAAATGGTAGACTCCAAACAATATAGGAGCATGATTGGTAGTCTCCTATACCTAACCGCTAGTAGACCCGACATACTTTTTGCGGTAGGTATGTGTGCAAGGTACCAATCTTGTGCCAAAGAGTCCCATTTGGTTGTAGCCAAGAGGATCCTAAGGTATGTGAAAGGGACCCTCAATGTCGGACTTTGGTATCCTAGAACCCCTAGTGTTGATCTAATTGGATACACCGACTCAGACTATGCGGGGTGTAAACTAGATAGGAAGAGTACAAGTGGAGGTTGTCAATTCCTTGGATCTTCCTTAGTTAGTTGGAGTAGTAGGAAACAACCATGTGTTGCCCTATCAACAACGGAAGCAGAATATGTGACAATGGGTGGGTGTGTTTCCCAACTCCTTTGGATCATGCACACCTTAGAGGATTATGAGCTACATTACACCAAGGTCAAAGTCTTATGTGATATTGTAAGCACAATCAATTTAACCAAAAATCAGGTTCACCATTCTAGAACAAAACACATTGAAGTGAAACATCACTTCATTAGAGACCATGTGGCAAGGGGAGACATAGAATTACACTATGTTGAATCAAAGTCGAACCTAGCCGACATCTTTACCAAGCCTCTTCCCGAATCGGAGTTTACATCTTTAAGAAGAGGCCTTGGAATGTGTTTTGTGGAAGTATAGGATGAACTTGGAAACATTAGCTTTGAAAAAGGGTGCTTGATCCATTAGGGTGATACATTTGGCTTACTTGTGCTTGTGGCACATTGTTGAACCATTAAAAGTATCAAAATATCAAAACTAGACCAACTATGGGGGAGGCAAGTGTTCAATCAATGGACACCTTGCTAAAGATCATAGTTGGACATTTTTAAACCTTTGAAAATCATTTCATGTTTTAAATACTTTGTCATGCTTTCAAAAGACACATGATTGCAAAATTGATTTCAAAGGTTGATACAAAATGTAGTAGTTTTGAAAACTTTTGGATTTTTATCAAAAGTCATGCATGTTTGAAATTGTATAAGGTTTAATATTTTTTCCTGATAGAGTATAACATTTTAAACATGTATGCAAAATTTTACAATTTTTGGAATTTTCTGAAATTTTCTGGAAGTTTCTGAAATTCGGCAGAAAACCTCAAATATTAGACTGATAGCGTATCAGTCGACTGCCCTATGGGCAGTCAACTGGCACACCTGTTTTCAGCCACTGTGAAAAATTTCAGAAATCGAAAAATTCTCTCATTTGATACCCTAGGGTTGGGTTGCTTGAGGCAATCATTTTGATGGTGTCAAAGGGAGAGAATAGGTGGTTTAAGTTAGAATTTTGACTTAAAATTGATGATTTTAGGTATTTTGTCTAACTTAGACCTTGAAAGGTTAAAATTTGGAGAGAAGACATGGATTAAGGGGGAGGTACCTCTTAGGTTCGGACATGTCTTACATTCTTATATATATTGATGTTGTTAAGTGAAAACTTAACTTGGAATGTGATTAGAATTGAAACTGTGGAGAATACATAGGTTAAGGGGGAGGTTACCTCTTAGGGGTATTATGTCTCATAATGTTTCAATTGCTATATGTTGCTACTTCTATTGCTGTTATTTATCTCTAACTTAAACATATTGCCACACATCAAAAAGGGGGAGATGTTGAGGCAATCGACCCTTAAATGATTGGAAGATCATGGTTTTGATGTGTGGGCGAATAGGTTTAAAGTTAGAGTGTTATGTTATATTTGATTTGTGTGATTGAGTTTGCAGGACTTGGAGAATCACACTTGGTGGACCTATCCAAGGAAGGAGAGCCGAGGGAGGAGAACTCCAAGGGCAAGCCGGGAAGTAGACTTCAAAGGGCACACGTGAAGGGTGGCATGGAGGCAAGCCAAGGGAAGGCTTGCGTGCGCATCCGAGAGACGATAGCCAGAGGAAGAGGACTTCAAGGGGCGAGCCAAGGGAGTAGACCTGAAGGCACACGCGAAGGAGAAGGTTCGGAGTGGCTGGAGCTGAGTTGGGAGGCAGGGCAGTCGACTGGCCCAAAGACAGTCGAATGCCAAAACCCACAGAAAGTTCGCAGTTTCGGACCAGTCGACTGGCCTTGGGGCAGTCGACTGGTATACCCCGAAACTAGCCGTTGGCTAGCTGTTTGCTAGCCGTTGGCCAGCATTTATTGCTAGGCCAGTCGACTGCCCACGGGGCAGTCGACTGGTGCGGAGCTGGACAGACTGCGAATCTGTCCTTTTCACCTATAAAAGGAGCTCCTTGTTACACGTGCACGTACGGTTCCGTATAGTAACGAAGTGCTGCCAAATTGTAGATTGACTTTTTCTTCCTCCATTATATTTCTGCATCTGTAAAGAGGAAGATCTTGCTGTAAAGGTTTCTCCACCTCAAGGAGACTTTTCGATAGTGAAAAGTGGTGCTCGCGGCATGGATCCTTGGATTAGTCACCCATCTGGGTGGATACCAAGTAAAACATTATTGTTAGCATTGTTATTTCTTTTACATATTATTTCCGCTACGCTAACAACTCTGTAGAGATCAAAACGATCCAGAAAAAGTGCATTCACCCCCCCTCTGCACGCCTAAATTGATCCTTCATTGATTACTCGTGACTGATGCTCCCTACACCAACATTCAGTGCATATTCTCTAATATATGCCCATGTGTCTATAGGACCGTTGGCAGGCCGGCTAGAGGGGGTGAATTACCCTACAAGTTAGAATTCTAGATCTTTTTCTTCATTTACAAAGTTAGTAGATTAGTTGAAGCAATTAAATAAAAACATCAAGCAAAATAAAAGTGACTAGTAAGAGATACAGAAGGTTTACTTGATTGCAATCAGGGTGATTGTTAATCCAAGATAATTGAAAGCTCCACTATCAAAATCTGCTTCGTTTGTAGGCAGTGTAGCCTCTTATAGTCTTTGAACAGTACAAGAAATAACTAGGAAAGTGTAGTGCAAGAGTTATTATAGGATCGATGCTAGTCGATAAAGGGGGTGAATATCGACTCGAAAATTAGTCGAAAAACTTTGTTCGATCGTCTGTCTATCAAAGTTAGTATGCAGTAGAAAATAATAAAGAAAGACAAAAACAATAGTATAAGCGGGATATATTTACTTGGTTCCCGACCCCCCAAGGTCAGTACGTCCAAGGCCTATGTACTCGGCGTAAGTCCACTAATGGTCTCTTTTCTGAAATTTCCGGAGGCAGAGAATATCCATCTTATGTTAGTGATATGAGAGAAGTGTCCTAAGGCAATCGCCTTATGATTGTAAACATTTATTTTAATAAATGATAATTCACTATTTGAGTATACTTGTTTGTGTATTTGATTGGGATCTTAAACTCATCTACTGAATGTCCGCAATATAATTCACAGCATAAGAGAATTTGTGATGGGATCACAACTAGTGATTATCTCTACATGTGCAATTGTGAAGTATTGAAAGTATCCCTAGTCGATGAATTGATAAAAACGGTCACTATCAATTCTGTTGAGACTAGCATGGGTTATTCTCTAATCAGCTGATTCTCACTGGCTGGTGACATTGGGATGTCTGGAGATAAACATGGATGCTAGTTAAGGGAACAAGTTCATTGGAGTGACTGGCTGTAAAACTTCATATGGTTATCTATACAGATATGTCAATGAAGTTCTTACTGCAGCTTAAGTGCGATGTTCCTTTGACTTGCGGTGTTCAAGTCATCTTGGTCATGAAGACTTATACTTTAACATCTTAAGCAAGCATCTCCAAGGAGGTGTGGACCCAGGATGATTGGGTATAAGCCGAAGTGCCCGAAGATGTTTGAACAGCCTACAAAGGATTCACCACTCCTTGCGAGGAGATGTATACCCAGGCCTATCGTCGGATTGTTACTCAAAGCCTCTAGCCAGAGCATATCATGTTTAGAGTGTGAGTCTCTTAAATACATGAGAGTAATTAGAAATCCAAAGGACGAGAAAGACACTACTTGGGCTAGGTGTGACGTAGTCAGTCTAGTGGGGACTGACACAAACAGACCATGTCCTGAACCAAGTGGGTATAAGATAGTGAAGGGAATGGGGCACGATTCATTAGAGCTGCTGAAGGGTTTCGGAATTACTTCTGAGGTCAAACCATTGATCTTTCGATTAATTGGGGGTCATGATGTACTACTAGGTGTCACTCATGACCGTTCTATAATTGGTTAATTATAGACGGCCAACATAAATCGAAAGCCTATTTAGTCACACGCACTACAAGTAATCCGAGGCATTTAAAACGAGTTGAAAATTGGATTTTCCAATCAAGAAAAATAAGTCGAATCTGAGTTAATCAGAGGCGCAACGAAAACTTAAAATGGCTAAGTCTTTTGAAGGCTTATTGGGCGAATTAAATGAGTTTAATTCGCGATCGGTTCGGCTCGGTTTGGCCGGCCAAAGAGGGTGTTAACCCCCTTTGGTTTGGCCGGCCATTAAAAGGGGATAAAACCAATTTATTTGGTTTAATTAATAAAATAAATCTAGCGCGATTTGTTTTATAAATTATGGATAAATAAATTTGTGTAAAGAAATTTATATAAATAAATTTATAGAAATTTATTCTTTTATGGAAATTAAAATGATCCATGAAATGGTTTATTTTAATTTTATAAAATCAATTATGAATTGATTTTTTCATAATAAGAAAGTTTATAAATTTCTTATAAAATTTATTCCATAATAAAAGGAGAAGAAATATTTGTTTTATTATAAAGTTAGTTATAATAAAACTTGGTTTAAACGGAATAATTCATAAGAGAATTTATAGGATAAATTTGTTATGAAAATCCGTTAAGAGGGAGACTTGGCAAGGGAGATGCTACTATATAAAGGAACCAAAGGCAAGCCCTTAATTCCAATTGAGTAATCAAGAGATTAGTAGCTTCCTCTCTCTCTCTCTCTTATTCTCTTCTCCCTCTCTTCCCCTTAGGGCCGGCGCCCTTCTTGAGTACTAGGGCCGACGCCCTTCTTGAGAGCTAGGGCCGGCGCACCTCACACAACCCTAGGGTTGGCGTGAGTCGACTCCACCAAATGGAAGCCAAAGAAGAAGAAGAAGAAGAAGAAGCGGATCGCATCTCCTTCCTTCCCTTCCCGGAATTTAGATTCCGACTCTTGGTGGTTAGTTTCCTATTTTCTCTCTTGATCTTCTAGTTGTGCCTTTAGAGAATCTAGTAGTTCTCGTCGGCACAAAACTCGTGACTTTGCGAAGTCATCCCGAAGAGAACTCGGCGTGGACGTGAATAGAGGCGAAGCTTCCAAGGGACGCTACGGTTGGATCTCGTCCCTTTTCTTCGAGTTACGCGAGGTGCAAAGTAAATTAGTTTACTTTTCTGCAAAGTTTTATTTTATGATTATGTCCACACACCATAAGGTTGCATGCTATATACGTGGTTAGAATAATTTGAGAAATTATTTTATGCTAATTCTTCCGCTGCACGTAAAAATTTAAAATTTTACAAACCCGTATCCTTGTCAACATGCACCCGGTCCCAACATCTTACAGTTTGATTTACAAGTACATGAATATATGAATCGAAACACAAATCGTAAACCAAAAGCAAACCTATTAGTGATATGAAAGAAGTGTTCTAAGGCAATCGCCTTATGATTGTAATCATTTATTCTAATAAATGAATATTCACTATTTGAGTATACATGTTTGTGTATTTGATTGAGATCTTAAACTCATTTACTGAATGTCCGCAATACAATTCACAGCATGAGAGAATTTGTGATGAATTCACAACTAGTGATTATCTCTATATGTGCAATTGTGAAGTATTGAAATTGTCCCTCGATGAATTGATAAATATGGACACTATCAATTCTGTTGAGACTAGCATGGGTTATTCTGTAATCAGCTGATTCTCACTGGCTGGTGACATTGGGATGTCCGGAGATAAACATGAATGCTAGTTAAGGGAAGTAGTTCATTGGAGTGACTGACTGTAAAACATCATATGGTAGTCTATATATAGATATGTCAATGAAGTTCTTACTGCAGCTTAAGTGCGATGTTCCTTTGACTTGCGGTGTTCAAGTCATCTTGGTCATGGAGACTTAGACTTTGACATCTTAAGCAAGCATCTCCAAGGAGGTGTGGACCCAGGATGATTGGGTATAAGCCGAAGTGTAACGACCCGGAAAATTCTCTTAATATTTTCTTAAAATATTAAGCATGTTTAAATAATTTTCCAAGGGACCTAGAAATATTAAGGAGAACTTAGGCCTAGAAAATCTATGTTTTCTCATTTAAATTGAGAAAACTAAGTACCAATGAGCTTTAAATGGACTCCAAAAATGGGTATTAATTAGGTAAAATTAATATAAATTAGGTAAAATTAATATAAATATAAAAGAATTTTATTTATGAATATTGGCATAATTATGGGTGATTTTAGGGGGATTTTCGGAATTTAGGAAATAAAAATAATAAAATAAATGAAATAAAAATAAAGGTGCATGAGCCAAGGATTGAACCTTGGACCTCTTGTACAACCATGTAAGCCTTAACCAACTCACCTAGCAAGGGATTTCTATGAGGAAATGAAGTGGATATAAGTTAAGATTAAGAAGAAGATGAAGAGTCATGGAGAGACTCTTCATTTACCTCCTTAATGGGATATTAAAGGGGGGTTTTGGGAGTTACCTCTTCTTCCCATTACTTGCATTTCGAAAACTCTTCCTCCCCTCATTCTTGCCGAGCACCAAGAAGAGGGTTTTCCCCTTGGAAAAGCTTCCACCAAGGTCCCATCTCCTAGATCTAAAGTCTCTTCCAAGGATACAAGGACAAGGGTGTTCAAGGGTCCAAAGATCTTACCATTTTCTTCTCTTCCAAGGTTTGAAAAAATCAAGAAACCCAAATTAAGACTCCCTCACCTGTGGTATAATAGTTCCCTATGATTTCCATGATTTTTAGCATGATATATTGGTTAGTTTTCGAATTTGATGTTGAAAGGAAAGAAAACCAAGACCCTCATGCTTAAGGGTTTCGGCCACCATGATTTCTAGGTCTATAAATATGATAAAAATCTGTATAATGCTATTTAATGTTCCCTTATGATGTGTAGAGGTTAATTATAATTTTTGGGAATTTTTAGAGTACCCTAAGACACCCTAGGGTTTCGGCCAACATGAAAGAAACAAAACTAAGAACCTTAAGTTTAAGGGTTTTGGCCACCATGATTTACAGGTCTATAATTATGCCAAAAATCATGATAGTGTTATTTAATGTTCCATTATGATGTGTAGAGGTTAAGTATAATTTTTGGGGATTTTTGGAGTACCCTAGGACACCCTAGGGTTTCGGCCAACATGAAAGAAACAAAACTAGGAACCCTAAGTTTAAGGGCTTCGGCCACCATGATTTACAGGTCTATAATTATGCCAAAAATCTTAATAATGTTATTCAATGTTCCCTTATGATGTGTAGAGGTTAAGTATAATTTTTGGGAATTTGTGGACTACCCTATGATACCCTAGGGTTTCGGCCAACATGATGGAACCTAAGCAAGCACCCTAGGACACCCTAGGGTTTCGGCCGTCATGTTTAAGGGTCTAAAATGATGATAAAAATCCCAATCATGATGTTTAATGTACTCTCATGATGTCTAGAGGTTTAATACAATTTTTGGGAATTTTTGGGGTACCCTAGAGACCCCATATGTTTCGGCCAACCTCAAGGACCCAAGGGTTAGGGTTGAGCCTTTAACTTCAAGTATATGTTTATGTGTTGCCATGATAAGTATGATAAGTTTATGTTCAGGATATGAATGATGCCATTGTAACGCCCCGAAATTTCCATATTGAAGTTCTTAAAGTCCTTAGAACTATTTAAAAATGTTTTAGAAATATTCTAGATATTTTTAGGAATTTTTAGAATATTTTTATGGAATTTTCCGAGTCCGTTTAGTATTTTCATTAAAAGAAATAGAGTCTTCGGCAAAAAGTTGCCTGGACGAGTTTTGAACCCCAGACCTCCCATGGGACCAACGACTTAAGTTGGTCGGGTTAACCAGGAGCCCCAGCAGGGGTGTGCTGAAAGAAAATAGAGAGATATTAAGTTAAGTAGTAAGTTGAACCGAAATACCCCTTGGTATAAATAGAAGAACGTAAGTGATTCTTTTATTTTTGGTTCGGCAACTTTCTCTCCTCCTCACCATCCGCCGACCCCTCTTCCCCTCTCTTGGGCGAAACCACACCAAGCCCTAGGACCTTCCTCCGGTGGCCGGCCAAGGATCTCCTCCGAGAGATTTTTCGATATTCGGGATCCCCGTGACGAGAGGAACGCGTGAGCGCGAAGAAATCTCCGAGACTCCGAGTTTCTCCGGAACCTCCGATGCCGTTCTTGGTTGTAAGTCCAAGATATCGAAGTAAGTACTGCTCACCTGCAGTAAGAGGTGGTTTTCCGCAAGTTTTTCCCGTTAGAAAGTTAAAAGTGCAATTTTCCTTTAGTTTATGATTTGCATGTAACCTTAGTTTAATCCATGCTTGTATAAGTTTAATTAAGTACCCTATATGAGGTTAGGGTCTAAGAAAAGTTATGAGAAAAGGAAAGAGAAGATAAAGAGAAGAAAAGAAAAGGCCAAGGCCTTAAGAAATCCCCAAAAGTCAAGACTTAGGGATTCGGGCACACAAGGTGCTCGTTAAAATGCCAAGGCATTCAAGATAAGAAAAAGTAAGTATTTTATTTTCCAAGGCCAGTACCCGGCATCCAAGGGCGTCGTTAAAGAAATCCAGGTATCCAATTCCAAGGTCTTGGCCCTGGTAGACCAAGGTCTGCTCTATTAGGATTGGTGGCTCGCTACCCCAACCTTTTAGGGAACGCGCATAAGATGGTACTTACGTCTTAAGTGGATCCAAGTGAGTTATTATTTTCAAGTATATGCTTTAGCAAAGTTTTTCTAAAGTTTAAGGAAGTTTTCTAAAAGTTAAAGAAAGATTTAAAGTTAAAGAATTGCTAAAGTTTCAAGTTAAGCCAAGAAAAAGTGAGTTAAGACTTATTAATGCTTGAGTATGCATGTTTTGAGTTATACATGTTTTAGTGTTTCTTTTAAGCATAAAAGTATCTCATGTGATTTCACATTGTTTAAAAAGCATGCTTGCACATTTCGAGATTTTGTGAGTTAGATAGTACTTGCTAAGCTTTATGCTTATTAGTTGCATTTCCTCTTGCTGCAGGTAAAGGTAAAGGCAAGCAATTCTGAAGGAAGGCGACGAGGCGGTGCTGAGTAACGTGTGTGTGGTGGCTGACCTTGGAGAAGTCCTTGGGACAAGATGAATAAAAGACTTAAAGTGCATTTGTTACAGATTCTTAGTTTAAGTTAGATCACATAGAATTTATCCAAGTATTTGCGTTTTAGATATTTTGCATGTCTTAAAACCACGAGTAAAGATTCCATGTCCTTCTATTTAGTATATATATCCTTATGATTGCATTGGATGAGTATGAGCGTGAGTAATTTCGAATATCGATACTTTGATGGAGCTATTTGATGCATGTGCCAAGATGTTGTTAGTCTCCTTTTGAATTAAGTTTTATTGCTTTAAATATGCTTAGAAAAGTTGCATTCATATTCCATAATGCTTTAGTAATGTTATAGAACCTTGTGTGATGAGTTTAAATGGTTAGAATTGTTTAAACCTTGCATAGATACGAAATTTGGTCCAAACTCTAGTCTAAAGTTCATATAGATTTTCATAACTTATTTACTTCCGCAAAAGTCCTAATTTCAAGTTTATGAAGTTGTTTTGATTGGCTAAAATGTTTTTTTCTTACGAATTTTAGAGAAAGGAAGTGTGCCATTGTATCATGCATGACTATTAAAGTTAGAATATCATTCTTAGATAGATTTAAATACAAAAAAAAAGAAAGTTCCGCATTCTTAGTCGTGCATTAGAGTCAAGATGTAGACAAGTAACGGTCCGTCTATGGTAGAGAAGGCGGGTCGCTACAGTTGGTATCAGAGCAGTTCCCATTCTCCAGCATCACACACACATCAGCATCAACCTTGCCGTCTTCAAGTAAGAAAGTTTTAAGTTTCAGTTTCTCTATTGCTCCTTTATTTAATTGCAGTATAGAGAAATGCTTAAGTACTTACTCATATGTGCATAGAACAAGGAAGCATGTTTAATACCTTAGTATCACGGAATCATGTTTAATCCCTAGAATGGATATTAGGTTACTAAGTAAGAAGACAAGTTTATACCTAGAGATGTAGTAGTGATTTCTTGTTCCTTTATGCATTATTAGATGGCAAGAAGAGACCGAGTTCCTAATGCAAGGAACAGAACCCCAGTTCAAGATAACAATGAGCCTAGCACAGAACAGCCAAACCTGATGGCAGTCATTGCTCAAATGCAAGCTCAGATTTCAGAGCAACAGAAGACCATCGCCACACTGATGGCAAATCAGCACCCAGTGCCCCCTACACCACCCACAGCAGGAGTGGAAACTCCAGTGGTGGCTGAAGTTCCACCAGTCACACAGGAGACCCTTGCCGTGAACCGAAGACAAGAAGCATACCTCGTCCAGTGGCAGAGGCTGAAACCTGAAAGCTTCTCAAGCACGACTGAGCCCTGGGATGCCCAGGCTTGGTTCAAGACTTTAGAGAGCACAATGGAGCTTCTTGACTGGCCAGAAGTCGAAAAGGTCAAATGTGCCTCCTTCTGCCTAACTGGAGATGCTCGTATGTGGTGGGAGCGGGTCAAGAGTAAGAGGATAGTTAACCAGATGAGCTGGACAGATTTTGAGCAAGAGTTCTATGAGGAGTTCTTTCACATGCGGGTTACCAACAAGCACTACGAGGACTTCATGGAGTTCAGACAAGGTAACCTACCAGTGGGAGAAGCAGTCGCGAAGTTCAACAGGCTAGCTCGCCTCTGCCCAGAGCTAGTCAGCACAGAGAAGGAGCGAGTCAGACTGATGCTCCGCATGCTGAACCCTGAAATAGCACTCAACGTGAACAGCGGGACGCACCGACCCCAGACCAGCGAGGAGTTGGTCAGTAGTGCTCTAATCTCATAGCACTATCTGAATAGCATCAAGGCACAACAAACACAGCAGAAGCCAGTCCTGATTGAGAACAAGACAACAGGAGGCCAGAAGCCTCAGCCAAATAACCAGAAATGGAAGAACAAGAACCACAAAAGGAAGCAGTGGCCTGGCAGCTAAAAAGGAAACCCAGAGAACAAGCAAGCTAGGTATCCACCTTGTCCTAAGTGTGGGAGGACCCATCCAGGAGCATGCCTTTTGGGTGTAACTGGATGCTACTCATGTGGACAAGAGGGACACAGATCCAAAGACTGCCCAAACAAGTTTAAGGTACTTCCTCAGTAGTCCGTACAGTATGGAGGCAAGCCTCAATTACATTACATGCCTACTATACTGGAGGGACCTCAGATCAGTCAGGGAGGGTTGGAAGCAGCACCAGTTTCAACCAATGCCAGAGTCTTTTCCCTCACGAAGGAAGAAGCTACCAGCGCCTCCATGGTCGTAACAGGTCAAATAGTTATTTTTCAGCATTTAGCTACTACACTGTTTGACACTGGGGCGACCCATTCCTTCGTATCAGTACCTTTTGCTAGTAAGTTACAGGTGCCTGCAGAGAGTTGGGAGTCCAGATTCCTGACAACTCTCCCTTCAGGGGAGATCATGGAATCCACCCAGCGGCTCCGGGCTGTGTCAATCAAGATTTCAGACCGAGAGCTATATGTCGATCTAATAGTCCTTGCGATGCAAGACTTCGACGTCATACTGGGCATGGATTTCCTCAGTAAGTACAACGCTTCAGTGGACTGTCGCCGGAGGAAGGTGGTTTTCAGTCCAGAAGGAGAACCACCATTCGAATTTCAAGGAGCCCCAAGGAGGAAGACTCAGAAATTCCTCTCAGCCTTGGCAGCCCACCAGATGCTAGAACAAGGGTGTGCTGGTTTTCTTGCATGCATAATGGACATAGAAGCAAAGGAAGAGCGCAAGCAGGAGGATGTACGGGTAGTCTGTGAGTATCCAGAAGTATTCCCAGAAGAACTACTTAGACTACCTCCCAACAGAGAAGTGGAATTCGAGATCGAGCTAGTACCAGGTACCGGTCCGGTCTCGAAGGCCCCATATCGTATGTCTCCAGCAGAGTTGAAGGAATTACAAGAGCAACTCCAGGAGCTACTAGACAAGGGCTTCATTCGCCCGAGTCATTCACCCTAGGGAGCTCCTGTACTTTTCGTCAAGAAGAAGGATGGGTCTATGCGTCTGTGCATAGACTACAGAGCTCTGAACAAGGTAACCATCAAGAACAAGTACCCCCTTCCTAGAATAGATGATTTATTTGATCAACTCAAAGGGGCTACAGTGTTCTCGAAGATAGATCTGCGTTCTGGGTATCATCAGCTAAAGGTTAAAGAAAGTGACATCCCCAGGACGGCCTTCAGGACAAGATACGGCCACTACGAATTTGTAGTGATGCCTTTTGGAGTAACCAATGCTCCAGCAGTCTTCATGGAGCTGATGAACCACATCTTCAGGGAGTATCTCGATAAATTCGTCATTGTATTTATTGATGATATTCTCATATACTCACAGACTCCAGAGGACCATGCTACACACTTGAGGATAGTGCTGCAGATCCTTCAGCAGGAGAAGCTCTATGCAAAATTCTCAAAGTGTGAGTTTTGGCTAGATCAGGTGACCTTCCTAGGTCACATTGTATCCAAAGAAGGCATTCAAGTTGATCCAGCCAAGATAGAAGCAGTCAGCAACTGGTGTAGACCCAAGAATGCCAGTGAAATTAGAAGCTTCTTAGGCCTGGCAGGATATTACAGAAAATTTGTGGAGGACTTTTCTAGAATAGCCTCTCCTCTCACAGCCCTGACCAGAAAGAATCAGAAGTTTGAGTGGTCAGATAAATGCGAGCACAGCTTCCTAGAACGGAAGAAAAGATTGACTAGTGCTCCCATCCTGACTGTTCCAGAGAGTGACAAGGCCTTTGACATCTACAGTGATGCATCCAAGATGGGCCTTGGAGCTGTCCTCATGCAAGACGGTAAAGTAATAGCATATGCCTCCAGACAACTCAAGGACTATGAGAAGAATTACCCTACTCATGACCTTGAGCTAGCAGCTGTGGTTTTTGCACTGAAGCTCTGGAGACACTACCTGTATGGAGTGCAGTGCAGAATCTTCACAGACCATCAGAGTTTGAAGTACTTCTTCACTCAGAAGGATCTGAATATGAGGCAGCGCAGGTGGCTAGAGTTGGTCAAAGATTATGACTGTGAAATCCTCTACCACCCAGGTAAAGCTAATAAAGTGGCAGATGCACTGAG
The DNA here is from genome assembly GCA_024364735.1 of Boesenbergia rotunda. NCBI lineage: Eukaryota > Viridiplantae > Streptophyta > Magnoliopsida > Zingiberales > Zingiberaceae > Boesenbergia > Boesenbergia rotunda. The sequence continues at coordinate 103,955 of JAGFNQ010004158.1, read as the reverse complement.
CAGAAAATCCTGTGCAGCACTGATGTCCCTATCATCACTGTCTCTACCACTTCAGAAAGAAATAAAGGATTTTGGAGTCGAGGTAATAATTGGGCAACTTTCTGCATTGACTCTAGAGTCAACCCTGCTTGTGGATATACAAAGAAAGCAAAGTCAAGACCCAGAGATCCAGAAGATCAAGCAGGAGATCTAAGAGGCAGAAAATTCAGAGTTTCGAGTATTAGATAGTGGCATCCTATATCTTGGAGACCGCCTTTGCGTCCCCAATGATGAGAAACTAAGAAAGAATATTTTAGAAGAAGCCCACAGTACCCTGTACTCTATGCATCCTGGTTCTACCAAGATGTACCAAGATTTAAAGCAAAGGTTTTGGTGGTCTGGACTCAAGCGAGACGTGGCCAGATATATCAGTACCTGCTTGACCTGCCAGAGAGTCAAAGCAGAGCACCAGAGACCAGGAGGAGTTCTGCAGCCTCTTCCCATTCCAGAGTGGAAGTGGGAAGAGATATCCATGGATTTTATCACAGGTCTCCCAAGGACCACCCATGGACACGATGCAATATGGGTGATAGTGGACAGATTGACCAAGTCTGCCCACTTCCTAGCCATCAAGTTATCACATTCGGTAGAGCAGTTAGCACAGCTGTACGTGAAAGAAGTGATCAGGCTTCACGGAGTTCCGAAGTCGATCGTTTCTGACAGAGATGGGCAGTTCATCTCCCATTTTTGGAGGTGTGTTCAGGACGCCCTAGGCACCAGACTTCAGTTCAGCACAGCTTTCCATCCCCAGACCGATGGACAAACAGAGAGAGTAAATCAAATTTTAGAAGACATGCTCAGGGCTTGTGCGTTGGACTTTAAAGGTAGTTGGTGCAAATTTCTGTGCTTAGCTGAGTTTGCCTACAACAATAGCTATCAGTCCACCATCAAGATGGCACCATATGAGGCATTGTATGGCAGAAAATGCAGATCACCCATATGTTGGCAAGAAGCTGGTGAAAAGAAAGAGACGGAGTCAGAAATAGGCAGCCAGACTGAACTTGTAGATGAGACCACTCAGGCTATCCAGACGATCCGCCAGAGGATTGTGACTGCCCAGAGTAGACAGAAAAGTTATGCTGACACACGCCGTAGGCCACTGGAATTCCAAGTTGGAGATTCAGTATTCTTCAAGGTCGCTCCTATGAAGGGAGTGATGAGATTTGGCAAAAAGGGCAAGCTAAGTCCTCGCTACATAGGACCCTACAAGATCATAAAGAGGGTTGGTAAGGTAGCATATGAGCTGGACTTACCAGAGGATATGTCAGCTATCCACAGTACATTTCATGTCTCTATGCTAAAGAAGTGTATTCACGATCCTAGCCAAGTGATTCAGCCTCAGTTAGTACAGATCCAAGAAGATCTTAGCTATGAGAGCAGACCGACACAGATAGTGGACAAAGCAGTTAAAAGATTAAGAAATAAAGAAGTGTCACTAGTGAAGGTCATCTGGAAGAATCAAAAGCATGAGGAAGCTACTTGGGAACGTGAAGACAGCATGAGAGAAAAATATCCAGAATTATTTTAAGTTCGACGACGAACTTTTTATAAGGTATGGGGGATTGTAACGCCCCGAAATTTCCATATTGAAGTTCTTAAAGTCCTTAGAACTATTTAAAAATGTTTTAGAAATATTCTAGATATTTTTAGGAATTTTTAGAATATTTTTATGGAATTTTCCGAGTCCGTTTAGTATTTTCATTAAAAGAAATAGAGTCTTTGGCAAAAAGTTGCCTGGACGAGTTTTGAACCCGAGACCTCCCATGAGACCAATGACTTAAGTTGGTCGGGTTAACCAGGAGCCCCAGCAGGGGTGTGCTGAAAGAAAATAGAGAGATATTAAGTTAAGTAGTAAGTTGAACCGAAATACCCCTTGGTATAAATAGAAGAACTTAAGTGATTCTTTTATTTTTGGTTCGGCAACTTTCTCTCCTCCTCACCATCCGCCGACCCCTCTTCCCCTCTCTTGGGTGAAACCACACCAAGCCCTAGGACCTTCCTCCGGTGGCCGGCCAAGGCTCTCCTCCGAGAGATTTTCCGATATTCGGGATCCCCGCGACGAGAGGAACGCGTGAGCGCGAAGAAATCTCCGAGACTCCGAGTTTCTCCGGAACCTCCGACACCGTTCTTGGTTGTAAGTCCAAGATATCGAAGTAAGTACTGCTCACCTGCAGTAAGAGGCGGTTTTCCGCAAGTTTTTCCCGTTAGAAAGTTAAAAGTGCAATTTTCCTTTAGTTTATGATTTGCATGTAACCTTAGTTTAATCCATGCTTGTATAAGTTTAATTAAGTACCCTATATGAGGTTAGGGTCTAAGAAAAGTTATGAGAAAAGGAAAGAGAAGATAAAGAGAAGAAAAGAAAAGGCCAAGGCCTTAAGAAATCCCCAAAAGTCAAGACTTAGGGATTCGGGCACACAAGGTGCTCGTTAAAATGCCAAGGCATTCAAGATAAGAAAAAGTAAGTATTTTATTTTCCAAGGCCAGTACCCGGCGTCCAAGGGCGTCCTTAAAGAAATCCAGGTGTGCAATTCCAAGGTCTTTGCCCTGGTAGACCAAGGTCTGCTCTATTAGGATTGGTGGCTCGCTACCCCAACCTTTTAGGGAACGCGCATAAGATGGTACTTACGTCTTAAGTGGATCCAAGTGAGTTATTATTTTCAAGTATATGCTTTAGCAAAGTTTTTCTAAAGTTTAAGGAAGTTTTCTAAAAGTTAAAGAAAGATTTAAAGTTAAAGATTTGCTAATGTTTCAAGTTAAGCCAAGAAAAAGTGAGTTAAGACTTATTAATGCTTAAGTATGCATGTTTTGAGTTATACATGTTTTAGTGTTTCTTTTAAGCATAAAAGTATCTCATGTGATTTCACATTGTTTAAAAAGCATGCTTGCACATTTCGAGATTTTGTGAGTTAGATAGTACTTGCTAAGCTTTATGCTTATTAGTTGCATTTCCTCTTGCTGCAGGTAAAGGTAAAGGCAAGCAATTCTGAAGGAAGGCGACGAGGCGGTGCTGAGTAACGTGTGTGTGGTGGCTGACCTTGGAGAGGTCCTTGGGACAAGATGAATAAAAGACTTAAAGTGCATTTGTTACAGATTCTTAGTTTAAGTTAGATCACATAGAATTTATCCAAGTATTTGCGTTTTAGATATTTTGCATGTCTTAAAACCACGAGTAAAGATTCCATGTTATTCTATTTAGTATATATATCCTTATGATTGCATTGGATGAGTATGAGCGTGAGTAGTTTCGAATATCGATACTTTGATGGAGCTATTTGATGCATGTGCCAAGATGTTGTTAGTCTCCTTTTGAATTAAGTTTTATTGCTTTAAATATGCTTAGAAAAGTTGCATTCATATTCCATAATGCTTTAGTAATGTTATAGAACCTTGTGTGATGAGTTTAAATGGTTAGAATTGTTTAAACCTTGCATAGATACGAAATTTGGTCCAAACTCTAGTCTAAAGTTCATATAGATTTTCATAACTTATTTACTTCCGCAAAAGTCTTAATTTCAAGTTTATGAAGTTGTTTTGATTGGCTAAAATGTTTTTTTCTTACGAATTTTAGAGAAAGGAAGTGTGTCATTGTATCATGCATGACTATTAAAGTTAGAATATCATTCTTAGATAGATTTAAATACAAAAAAAAAGTTCCGCATTCTTAGTCGTGCATTAGAGTCAAGAAGTAGACAAGTAATGGTCCGTCTAAGGTAGAGAAGGTGGGTCGCTACAGCCATGATAAGAATGATAGGGTTATGATCACGATAAAAATGATGCTATGATATGTTAGGTTCATGATATGAATGATGCCATGTTAAGTATGTTATGCCATGTTTAAGAATGAAAATGATGCCATGTTTAAGAATGAAAATGATGCCATGTTAAGTATGTTATGTTTATATTCATGATAAGAATGATACATGCCATGTCTTATGAATGATACATAGGTATGCCATGATTTAGGAATAAGATGTATGTATGTCATGTCTTATGAATGAAGTTAAGTACATGCCTTTAAGGCACAGTAATGATGTTAAGTATGATGAACGACAAGTATGATGAATGAAAGATGATGCTTATGTCTTTAAGGCATAAATATGCTAAACGGCACGGTCGATGGTTGACGGTACGACGGTCGAGAGGACCGGTAAATGGGCCGGTAGACGAGCCGAGCCGTAACAAGTTATGCTATGTTAAGTATGCTATGAATGAATGATGAATGATGACACATGAAAAGTATTTTACTTTATGTATGGGCTTGTACCGGACCGAAGTATGGGTCCAAGGGATGGGCACCTTAAGAACGCCCCGATTTTGGACTACCGTAGCTGTCCACGGTTCTGGCCCTACCGGAGCTGGGCAACAGGGATGGGCACCTTAAGAACGCCTCGGTTCGGGGACTACCGACTATGCTGTCCTTACCCTAGTAGGTTGGGGCTCGCGACCTCGGACTTGCTAGGGATGCGCGCTATGATGTATGTATGTGGTACAAGCCGGGGACCCCAAATGATGTATGATGATTATGTTTAAGCATTTAAAAGTATGTTTTAAAAGTTAAGCATCCCTTATGTATATGCATTCCACTCATGCATCCATTCATGTTATGCATTATGCTATAATCATAAGATTTTATGCTTACGTTTCATGTTAAGAAGTATGCATGAGAATGAATGATCTATGCCATGATTATGTTAGGAAGAGGTTCATATGCTATGATAGGTTTTATACCATGAATTATGCCATGCTTAGAATGTTCACTAGGTTTATGAATTATACCATGAATTATGCCATGCTTAGAATGTTCACTACGTTTATGAATTATGCCATGAATTATGTCATGCTTAGAATGTCTATGATGTTTATGTTTATGCCATGAATTATGACATGCTTAGAATGTTCACTACGTTTATGAATTATGCCATGAATTATGCCATGCTTAGAATGTCTATGATGTTTATGTTTATGCCATGAATTATGTCATGCTTAGAATGTTTATGATGTTTATGTTTGTGCCATGAATTATGCCATGATTAGAATGTTTATGATGTTTATGTTTATGTCATGTATCATGTCATGCTTAGAATATTACTATGATTATGTTCATGTCATGCTATGTATACGACAAGTGACGAAAGATGTTATGTTCTAAGTAGAGCACCAAGTATGTTAATGTTTTATGTGCTCATTATGAGATGATGAATGATGAATGGTTTTGTGAGTAGGAAAGAGTCTTACTAAGCGTGTGTGCTTATAGTCTTATTTCCTTATACCGCAGATCATTCAAGGGGACAATGAAGGAAGCAGCAGGAGGGCAAGAACGCATGTGTGTCGTAGTGACTTGGCCCAGGAAACTATATGTTTACTTATATGTTGAATAATGACTTATGGAACCTTATGACCTTATGATATGATGTTATGTGAGACATGATATGATGCTTAAGTTCAAAGTTAATATGCTAAGGTTCCCATGTCAATAAGTTAAGAATGGAACAGGGCATGTATAAGTTAAGTTATTCCGCTGCCTTATGATGTCTACATGCCCTAAGCATGTGAACGTAACGCCGCTTAGGAAAAAAAAAAGCGGGCGTTACACGAAGTGCCCGAAGATGTTTGAACAGCCTACAAAGGATTCACCACTCCTTGCGAGGAGATGTATACCCAAGGCCTATTGTCGGATTGTTACTCGAAGCCTCTGGCCAGAGCATGACATGTTCAGAGTATGAATCTCTTAAATACATGAGAGTAATTAGAATCCATAGGACGAGAATACATTACTTGGGCTAGGTGTGACGTAGTCAGCCTAGTGGGGACTGACACACATAGACCATGTCCTGAACCAAGTGGGTATAAGATGGTGAAGGGAATGCGGCACGATTCATTATAGCTGCTGAAGGGTTTCAGAATAGTTTCTGAGGTCAACCGTTGATCTTTCGATTAATTGGGGATCATGATGTACTACTAGGTGCCACTCATAATCGTTCTATAATTGGTTAATTATAGACGACCAACATAAATCGAAAGCCTATTTAGTCACACGCACTACGAGTAATCTGAGGGATTTAAAACGAGTTGAAAATTGGATTTTCCAATCAAGAGAGATTAGGTTTGGTTGAGCCAAACGATAAGTCGAATCTGAATTTTTCAGAGACGCATCGGAAGCGTAAAATGGCTAAGTCTTTTGAAGCCTTAATAGATGAATTAAATGAGTTTAATTAATTGGGGCATGGCTTGGATATGCCGGCCAAAGAGGGTCCCCACCCTCTTTGCTTGGCCGGCCACAACAAAGGTTGAGAACCAAGTTTCGGTTCAATTTATAAAATAAACCAAGTGTGGTTTGTTTTATAAAATTATGGATGATATAAATTTTTTATATAATAAACCAAGGTTTGGTTTATTTTTCATAGAAATTAAAATGAACCATGGATTGGTTTATTTTATTTTATAAAATCAATCATGGATTGATTTACCATGATAAAGAAATTTATATAAAGAAATTTATTTTTCATGGAAATTAAAATGAACCATAGATTGGTTTATTTTATTTTATAAAATCAATCATGGATTGATTTACCATGATAAGAAATTTCTTTCCATAAGAAAAAAGAGACTTGGTTGATTTTTATCATAAATTAAAATATGATAAAACTTGGCATGATGGAATAAGTCATAGAAAATTTATATGATAAATTTCTTATGAAAATTTATTCCATAAGAAAAAGGGACTTGGCGGTTGAGAGGCCACTATATAAAGGATCCAAGGCAAGGCTTGGAAATCAATCCAAGTATTCTTGCTTGGGCTCTCTCCCTCTCCTCCCTTCTTTCTCTTGGCCGGCCACAAGCCTCTCCCCCTTTCTTCTTGCCGTGAGCACAAGGAGAAGCACCGAGGCGACGAAGTTCTTCCGTTGGGACGATCTTCCTCTCCAGCCATCATCACCTTGGGATTGGGCGCATGTCATCTTCCTCCTTCTCGTCGGAATTGTGATTCCGGCCAACCTTGGTGGTGAGTTTTTCCGATGTGATTACTTCTCTCTTGGTTTTTCTTGTCGCGTTCTCGGAGAATCTAGTAGTTCTCGAGAACACGAAACTCGTAGCTTTGCGAAGTCATCCCGAAGATACTCAGCGTGGACGCGAATAGAGGCGAAGCTTCCAAGGGACGCTTACGGTTGGATCTCGTCCCTTCCTTCGAGTTACGCGAGGTAACAAGTAAATTAGTTTACATTTCTGCAAAATTTTAAATATATGATCATGTCTACACAAGATAAGGTTGCATGCTTAGATGTGTGGTTAAATAATTTGAGAAATTATTTATGCTAAACCTTCCGCTGCACGTAATTAATTTTAAAATTACGAACCCGCATCCATGTCAACATGCACCCAGTCCCAACAAAACCAACGGAAAAAGAAGATTCGGCCAATTCAGAAGTCCGAAGTGCAACGCACTTCCTCCTGGAGCCTCTTTGGTCGCAGAGCTTCGACTTGAGAGCATTTCCTTCACACGGAATGCTTTAGCGGATGTGAAAGTTGATGTTCTGAGATGAGGGGTCAAACCCCTTTATATACTTCAATCTTGGGAGCCTATGAGACCTTGGGCGCTTGCCACGTCGCGGCCAAAACATCATCGCAGCACCTAAATCGTAGCAAGCATAACACTGGCCTTCCCAGGCGCCTGGGAAGCCTCAGGCGCCTAGCTTACCAAGTGCCTGGGAGGGGCTGCCCCCAACTGGGGCGCCCAACCTTCTTGGGCGTCTGATTCTTTCATGTGCCCAGGAAGGTTCTTCACAGGTCTGTTTTCCTAAGTTAGCTCTCCTATCTTATCTCCAACTCCAGGTACCTGCAAGACAACAAACATAAGACAAAAACAATAATAATCTTAGCCTTAATTGATTAGTTCTAACTTTGGATTTCACCCGAAACCCTATGTCGAACCGACACCTAATGCTCCCTTTCTCGGGGAACGCATCCTCACCTACTCCACCCTGGAGAAGTTATGTTTGCCAACCGGAACCTCCAGTTGGACTTTCGCTCAGCCTCCGAGAACTCGAATCTCGAGATGTCCGACCTCGACCCGTCTCTACTTCTGTTCATAGTCCTCTCTTGGCAAAGACACTATTGCCTGATCCCCGACCAGGACTTAGTGCTCAGTCCCCCGGACCAAGACTTCATGCTCAACTTTACTCACCAGGACTTATTCCACCTAGCTTCACTCACTAGGACCCAGCTTCACTCACCAGGATTTAGTCCACCTAGCTTCACTCACTAGGATTTCTTCCACCTAGCTTCCTTTGCTAGAACCCAGCTTCACTCACCAGGGTTTCTTTCAACCTAGCTTCACTTACTAGGATTTCTTACACCATAATCACTTTTTTGCTAGTCATCTTGATTCTGACTAGACTTCCTCCAACTTTCAGGTAAATATACCAAACCTCAAGTCCGGCTCGGTTTAATTCCTTTGTCAAATTGGCCAACCCTGGGTTCTATTCATTCTGCCAAACATCAGATCATGTATGGCTTAACCCTTTATCAAACAGATCAATCCTGGGTTTATCCTACCAAGCATAAGGTCCTGTTTGGTCTAACTTTTGATCACTTTGACTACACCTTATATTATCAAACATCAAAACACCAGAGGTTGACTGTTCATAACTGATGCACATGCACCAACAATCTCCCCCTAATTGATATTTGACAATATCTTAAGTTAGGTTAGGTCTAAGGGTTTTAGGTTTAACACTTGGGAGAAAATGAAAAAAATCTAACGTAAACCTGTCTCCCCCTTTGGCACACATCAAAAAGAAATAACGAATAAAAAATTTGCACCAACAATAAGATTTTTTTTTTTAAAAAATTAACTTAAGTCTTTCTCCCCCTTTTAAGATAATCTCTCTCCTTTTGAAAATACTTAAGATATATATATATATATATATATATATTAAAAATGATTTTCTAAAACTCTTTCCCTTTTTTTAAAAAAACTAAGTACTTGTTAGAAAATATTCTAACAGGTACTAAGTACTTTTAAAAAATATTGTACCAAAAAAAATGAACTTCCCTAAGTCTAACACAATCCTAGGAATTTTGTTGATCACAAAAAAATTTCTATGTGTCTTTAGGGATTTTCCTTAAATAAATATTTTCAATGTATTTTAGTTTTGAAAAATAATAATTTTCTTGATTTGGTTTCTTTTCCATTCTGACATAATCCTAAGAAACCTTATTAACTATATGGAAACATTTCCTAAGTGTCTTGGAAATTTTTCCAAACTCAAGCTAAAGATTCAATGATTTTCAAAAGTATTTAAAGACAAAATGATTTTCAAGATGAGTTTTGAAAAGAGAATATTATGTTTTCAAATGATTTTGAAAAGATAGTGTATGAAAACATAATATTTTTCAAACTTTTAATAGTTCTTTTAATTTATCCTCCCCTTAAACTTGACACAGTTCTAGGAAGCTTGTTGACTATAAGTGATCTTTCTCTGAGTCTTAGGGTTTGATTCAAATGAAAAGAATTAAAAAATTAAGAAATATTTTGAAATAATCAGGAATAATACATTAATTTCTCTTGATTTGGACTCCTCCTAAATTTGACACAATCTCATAAATTCTTGTAAATTATTTAGAAATCGTCCTATGTGTCTTTAGAGCCTATCCAAATCATAAGGGCAATTAAAGCAATTTTTGAAGAGTATTTTTGAAAGAATATGATAGTTTTTAAGGAAATAATTTTTGAAATATATTTTGAAGGATATAATAAGTTTTTGAAAAATATTTTTCGAAATGTATTTTGAAGGAAATGATAATATTTTTTTAAGCATAATCCATTTTGAAAAGATATGAATTTTCAAAAAGAATATTTTTTGAAAAATTGTTTTCTAGAAATAAAAATCCATAGAAATAAAGACTCCCCCTGAACCTAACACCTTCTGGCTACCCTTGTTAACTACAAGGACCTCTACCTAAGTGTCTTAAGGGATTTGAGTGTTGACCTAAAAGGTTTGTGTTTAAGTGTAGGTCAAACGACTTTCAAAAAGATATATAATTTTTAAAAACATTTATTTATAGGTAAGCACCCAATCAAGCACGAAATTCATTAAAACATTATTATGTTTAAACATTATTTTAAAAATAGTTTTTAAGAACATATCCTAGAGATTTTGAAAATACTTTGAAAAACATCTGTCAATTAATTAGTCCTTAACATCTCACCCATTCTAAGTGTCGCAATACAAACAAACATGGTTGCCTTATGGGTGTTTGTGAGATGCTTGAATAATTTTTCTCAATTTAATTTAAAGATTGCTTGACCTTGAGTTAGATTCAAGTTTAATCAATTAGTAGTTTAAAAGTAATTTTCAATAATCGGCTTCCAGGTCTTGGCGAGGCACAGAGGACTTCTTTGGTCGTAGCCTTATTGGATCATCAACTCTTTCCTTAAACAAAGCCTTTTAAAGAAATACTACTTTTAATTTACTCTTTAAAAAACTCTGGTCTAACTAGTCTAGGATGTGGCGAGATAGATTCGGCTAGTTCCACTTAGCTAAGTCAACCAGGTCGGGTACTTCTTACCCTTCCAGACTTCCTAGACCAAGCTTCTCTGACGTACTATCATCTCACCCTACCTTGGTACTAGGTTAAGCAAGTACCAACCAATCTTTTTCCTATTTGTCCATTCTAAATTATGCAGAAAAGTAGACATGAATGACATGACAAAAGAAAAGATAAGCAGATGCATGGACATGACATTTATGCATGAGACAATCAGGTCAAAGTATTTTAATTAAGTTTCAAATAATGTATCAAATTCTCAATTTGATACAAAACGTGTGAACCCGTGAATATGTTAACTCACTATGACATATTTATTATTATTTAGATGGGGGTTTCAGTTTGGTAGAATTTATTTAGTTTCATAATTAAAGGTAATTAATTTAAATTTAGATCGTGAATTTTGTTGAATTAAGGATTAAATTGTTAATTAAAGTTGAATTGTCAATTAACTAAGATTTAAGAATTAATTAAGATTTTAAATTTTAAGAATTAGTTAACAGTTTAGGTTGTTAGGAATTAATTAAAAATTAAGAGTTAATTAAGATTTAAGTTATTAAGAATTAATTAAGGTTTAAATTGTTAAGAATCAATTAAAGGTTAAAATTAATTAAGGTTAAAATTATTAATTAAAGTTTAAATTATTAATTAAAGTTTAAATTATTAATTAAAGTTTAAATTGTTAATTAAAGTTTAAATTATTAACAATTTTGGGTCTAGTTGCATCATTTCCATTAATTCAAAAATATCTGAATCATCTACTATTTCTTTTTTATTTATTTTTTTTAAGTTTGTTTAATACTTTTGCTTTATTTGAATTTTTGTAAACCTTATTAAATATAGCTTTACTTCTAATAAATTCATCTTCATCTTCAGAGTTATATTCAGAAATTGTATCATTATCTTCATAATAGGTAGAATAATTTTCGGGATTATTAATTAAAGTTGTAGCACTATATTCAAAATTGGTAGAATTAACTAAGAGTTGACTATTATCCTCACCATTATCTTCAGAAATAGTTTGAGTATTATTATCAATAATTATCTTCAACAATAATTTCATCATTATCTTCAGAATTATCAATTGAAATATTATCATTATCCTTAGAGTTGTTAGAATTATCAATTAAAATATTATCATTAATTTCAAAAATCAAAGCATTAATACTAAGGATTAAAGAATTAATATTTGGTATTTTACTATTATCAATGTTGGATCCATTATTAACTAATTTGGCATGCTATACATTTAACTCATCATGTAGATAATTTAATTTAGTAGGAAGATCTAATTTTGCAGGAAATTGAAAAACATTTTTGCAAAAATTAGTTTTTCCTACCTTCTTTACCGTGGTCGGACACTGATTCTTGTAGTGTCCCTACTTTTGACATTTGAAGCACCGGATGTGACCTCCTTTCCCTCTGGACTCCTGGCACTGATACCTCATTTGCCATCTGTGGTGAAGATTGAATCTTACGAGTAGAACACTTGTTTTTATAGTGTCCTCTCTCCCTATACTTAAAATAAATAATATGGAACTTAAAAATTGACATAATTTAAAATAAATACCTGTATTCACCCTTGCTCCCCCTCAATTCCTAGCATCATTGCTCCTTAGTTGTTAGTCCGGTAAAGAGCGGCCTGCTCTGATACCACTTGTAGGATCAGTGCCGGTCGATAGAGGGGGGGTGAATATCGACTCGAAAATTTGTCGAAAAACTTTGTTCGGTCATCTTTCTATCAGAGTTAGTATGCAGCGGAAAATAATAAAGAAAGACAAAAACAATAGTACACGTGGGATTGTTTTACTTGGTTCCCGACCCCCCAGGGTCAGTACGTCTAAGGCCTATATACTCGGAGTGAGTCCACTAATGGTCTCCTTTCCGGAATTTACGGAGGTGGAGAATACACATCTTACAGTTTGATTTACAAGTACAAGAATATATGAATTGAAACACAATTCGTAAACTAAAATCAAACCAACAAAAAAAAGAAGATTCGGCTAATCCGGAACTCCGAAGTGCAACGAACTTCCTCCTGGAGCCTCCTTGGTCACAGAGCTTCGACTTGAGCGTGTTTGCTACACACAGAATGTTTTAGCGGATGTGAAAGTTGATGTTCTGAGATGAGGGGTTGAACCCCTTTATATACTGCATTCTCAGGCGCCTGTGAGACCTTGGGCGCTGATAAGTACCATTTTGTTGATTATTTTAATTGCTAAAATCCATGTTTGACCCATGTTTTACTTGCTTAATTGTGAATTTACCCTAGGTTTTAGAACTTACTTTTATTTTGGACTTAATTACAAATCTTTACAAAATTGGATTATTTGGCCACTAAATTTTTGATCTAATTTTTGTAGGCATGAAAGGTTCATGGACCTAGGGCATACAAGGTCAAACTTGAGTCGGAAGTGAATCCGGATCGAGTATCAAGCTTCGGATTAATCTGGGTCGTCTGATTCAAAAGCGGCAAGATCTGAGCCATCCGGGACCATCTGAAGCAATCCGAGCTAGGGATAGGGTTGATCAAGCATCTAGATCAGGATCTGAAGGTTTTATCAAAATCAGAGATCATTCAACCGTTGGATCAAGCTCGGAGGGCTCTAGATCGTCCATTCAAAGATTAGGTTGATCTGGACCATCCGTTGCAAATCTGGAGGATCCGAGCTACCACGAGACAGATCCTAACCCCTGATCATCATCATCAAAGTTTGGATTAAATCAAAGCAAGATCAGCCGTTGGATTTTCTCAAATCAATCTGGGTCGTCCATGTTTAAGTATTTAATCAAACATTTCCCAGCCTTCAGCCTCATCGCGTCTTCGCCGTTTCTTCATGTTCTTCGCATGTTCTTCATCTCTTCAGCTGTTTTCTTCAATCCAAGGGGCGCGACCACCCTTTCTCTTCATTTAGATCAAGTCGAGGTCACTGGGGAGAGCAATCTGTGGAGGTTTCAGCTCGGAATTGGGCAACAACAGGGCTGAGTGAGGGTTTCCTCAGCTCTGCATTTGATAGCTTCGATTTTTGTTTTGTTCAGTTTTACATCAATCCAAGCCATCCAGAGGGGTTCCATGGAGTGTTTGGATCATTCCCGCACCTTCATTTCAATCAGACAAGGCTGAATTGAAGAAATCGATTGGGTTTTCCCTCTTGAACAGAGTTTGAGCTCGACTCAACTGCAGATTCAGTTCCCCAGTGAATTGCTGAGCTTAGGGGTTCGAGGCCAGCCCTTGCGTGATGAACAAGGAGATCTTGAGCTAATGGAGTGATTGGGGTTTAGATTTCTTTTTGTAATTTTCGTTTGTAGCTGTAATTTCCATTACTGCCTTTGTTTCGTTTCTGTCTTTGTATCAGATTAGTTAATTTTGTTTACTGAGTTGTTCCAGCTTAAACTAGGGTTCAATCTTTAAGTCAAGTAATTAGGAAATTGTTTAGTGAACATTTGGTTTCAATTTCAGTTGGTTTCTTATTTTGTTCTTGCGTATCAGCTGCGTATCAGTCTTTTAGCCCTGTTTTGCCATTTCCAACTTAGTTTCTGAATTTTTGTAGTTTCTTTCGAATTCAATTATGTTAGTTTTGATGCCTGCAATTTAAGACAACATTTAGTTTACTAATTCAATTGATTTGAGTTGTTTAGCAATTTGGTTTTAATTCTGCATTTTCGGTTCAGCTTGTTTGCATCAATCCCTATTTATGCAACTTGAATCCCAAATCTGTGCTAGTTCGTTTCATTATGCACATGGTAGCTATCATTGCTGAGGATGTATTAGTGAAGTGTTGCCTTTAGATTTCAGCCTTTGAATTCATTTGCTTGCGTGTTTTGTGATCAGTTGTTCTGAATTTCTGAACATTGCATTCCTGCAGCCAAGTTCTGCAATTCTGCAGCTTAGTTCTGCATTAGAGTTTTGGAGTTCTGCATTCCAATCAATTGCTGCATTTTTCCTTCAGTTTCTACAATGTTTTTACCCGATTAGCCATTCCAAATTGCTAGGTTACAACTGTGGCAATTAGTTCAGCTCTTGGCACAGAAGTGGCAAATTTGGCACAAGAGTTTTCCTTTTGCGTACCAAGCTGATTTGGCACTTTTTTTTATTCAGGAATTCACCTGTTTTCTAGTGATGATTGTGTTTTGAAATCAATAAGTATAGCATCGATTTCTGAATTTTGTTTGCATTGGTTGGCTCCCAAAAATTATAGCTCGTTTGAGTTGAATTGCTTGTGTGATTTCTGAATTTCGCATGCTATTAATTGTGTTAAGCTTTTTTGTTTCCAAAATCTTCCATCACTGCACTTATTCATTTGTTTAGCATCAAGGCTGCATTCAATATCCATTGTGTTCCCTTTTAATTTCGATTTAGTTCCCTTGGTTGAGTTGGTTTACCTTCGATTGAGTTATCACTCACTATCGTTTGTTTAATTCTTTTGCTTGGTTTTCCTTCATTTTCATTGAGTTTTCCTTTCAGATTGCAACCCAAAACCACATCTTATTCGAAACCCAAATTCACAAATGACATATAAATACAAGCTCGAATCACACAACATCAACAAGTCCCGAGGAAAAATACGACCTGTGGCCCCTTTACTACGTTTTCATATTTTGATTGCAAAAAGGGTTTCCAGCTTTTTATACATTCTAAATTCTGATGAACCCACATTCGTGACAACTTAACCTAGTATTTCGGGGACATCACATTTTTGGCGCCGTTGCCGGGGAAGCAACTAGTTGATTTGTTTGATTTTTGCTTGTGTGCTTATGGGCATATCATTTGATTCTATTTTCTTTTGCTTTATCTTTTGTATACGGTTGCTGTCATTTTTCTTATTTGTTTTGTGACAGGACTGCCAGTTCAAAATGTTCTCATCTAATTACCAGCAGTCGTGTCGACAATTTCAGCAGAACCAACCTTTCAATCAGCAACCAAATCAATTTTTTCAGCCACAATGTCAACAATTTCAGCAAGATTTTCAGCCAAGTCAGAATTTTCAGATTGGGCAGCCCCAATTCCAGCAATTTCAGCCCAACTTTCAGCAACCTTATCAACAAGATCAATCACTTTTTCAAGAAATTCGGCAAGGGTGTTTAGATCATCAGAATTTTCAGCAACCACCCTTCCATCAAGTTCAACCAAACCAAGGATTTCAGCATGTTAACCAAAATTTCCAGCATCCTTTTGTAAGTTTTCAGCAGGGAAATAATCAATTTCAGCCTCAACCTCAGCCATGGTAGCAAGAATTTCATCCCACACAGAATTTTCAACAACCTTTTCAACATTCACAGCCATATGATCAAAATTTTCAATTTCAAAACCAGAATTTTCAGTCCCAACCATTTCAGAGTTTTCAATTCCAGGATCAGAATTTTCAGCAACCAATCCAAACTTCCAACCAACAATTTCAGCCCTATGATCAGAGTTTCCAGAATCAAAATTTTCAGCCATCTCCACCAAGTTGTGAGCCAAGTTTTCAGCAGTTAAATCAGTCCATTCATCCATTTGAGCAGCCTCAACAGCTCCCATTTCAGAATGCGCAGCCTCCTCTTGGTCTTCATCTGCCTTATGTTACATTTCAAGACCAACAGGAGTTCCACACTATCCAAGGAGGCTTTGAGAATCCTAATGAGAATGAGGCTCAACAACAAAGGATGATAGAGATGTTGCAACAAATTCAAGAACAACAGCAAAGTTTACAACAAAGGCTTCAAAACCTCGGAAGAAGCATTGGACAAATTGAGAGTCAAAGGAATCTATCTACAGGTGTAGGGGATTGCACTGAGCCCCAGGGATCACCATCATTGGTTCATGTATCCGAAGATCCAGAGGATAGGATTGAGAGTGTAGGGGATTGCACTGAGCCCCAAGAATCACCCATTCCTACTGATTTAGCGGCATTGGAGAAGATGGATAGAGGAGCTTGTAACAACCTTGATTTTGATTCTGAAGCACTACAGGACCCTTCTCATCTTTCATTTTGTGATGATAGTTTTATTGATGGTCCTAATTTTTCTAACATGGTTGTTGCAGATAATACTGAGGAAACATGCATGAGAGATGATTCTACAGGTGTAGGGGGTTGCACTAAGCCCCAGGGACCACCACAATTAGAGGATGAACCAGAAAGTGTAGGGACTTGGTTGGTGGAAGCAAGAACCCAAGGATCACCTGTTTTAGTTGAGTGTCCACCAGAACCTGAACCTGAAGGGGAGATTGCACATTACCAGGAGGAGCCAATAATTACATCCACTCTTGTAGAACCTCCAGGTATTCTTCAGCATGATCAGGTAAGTATTCCTCCTATTTTTTCTGAAAATTGCATAGAGGTACCTCAAACTGATTTTATTGTTTGTAATACACTTGTGTATACATTTTTTGTAGAAAATAATTGTGAAAAATTCATAGGGGTACCTAGTGCTGAATTTATTGAATATGAAACATGTTGTGATACATCAGATGTAAATGCTGAGTGTGAAAAATTTTTAGAAGTGCCTAGAATTGATGTTGATTGTTGTGATGAGTCTTTTGATATATCTTATGCTGAAAATAATTGTGAAAAATTCATTGAGGCACCTAAATTTGATTTCATTGGTTGTAATGCATTGCTTGATACATCCTTGGTAGAAAATAATTGTGAAATTTCTATTGAAGTGCCAAAAATTGATTTCATTATTTGTGATGAGTTTCTGGATGCAAATTTTGTAGGAAACAATTGTGAAAATTTTATTGAGGCACCAAAAATTGATTTTATCGGATATGATGTAGTTTTGGATACATTTCATGCAGAGACTGATATTATTTTATTCCTTTCTTACCCTGCACGCTTGAGAGAGGTATTACATTGTTTTGCAGGGTCTAGAAGGCTTATGGAGTGGGTGCTCCATCTGAACAGACTCCAGCCTCCTGGAAGAACTTTCAAAAGGCATCAAGAGGGAGGAGTAGATTTTACTTTAATTCATAGCACTCCGTTCCTTCAATGGATCTTGAACCTAAATCGCCTTCGGCCACCGGAGCAATTTTCTGTAAAGTTCAAGTGTGGGGGAGTCCTAGCTCTCTCAGCCACCCATACTCCTCCACTACCACGATGGAGGCTACTTCTTGATATACTCCGTCCACCAGAAATAAAGGGGAGTTTGTTCTTTCTTGCATTTTTTCTTTATTGCATTTTTCACTTTTAAATTGAGTCCTAGCTAATAAATGCGTAAGTAGAGTAGAATGACTAGGAGTCATTGTAGATACCATGTTAGTTTTCTTGGAAATTTGTTTCTTGCATGATTAGGAATAAATGTATCCCTCTAGGTTATCTTTATGTCATTTTAGAATCTCTTGAAAATAAATTAAATCAAGTTGTTAAAACTTAGGGTTTGAGCTAATGGATGAAATCTTGGATGCTTGAGTACTACTTTGCTTTAGATTCTTAATTGAGGACTTGAGATGAATTATTTTTGCCTAGTGAGAATTAGCCTTATATTTGTGACACATACATGTGATTGTACTCTAGAACTTGCTTAGGTTCTTTCAAAACCTTATTTCAATGATTGGATCACATCTATGGAGGCTAATCACTTTGTTTACCTTTCCATATCAATTTTGGAAAAAATCATGTCCATTCCATTTTTCTTTACTTATTTATTACTCTTACCCTCACTTTTCTATGGACATGTTGTTTGAAATGTTTCTTAATGCTATTTTGCCCGAGACGGATAAAGATTTAAGTGTGGGGGAGTGACTAGTGTTTTGGAAAGATTTGGTATCAAAGAGGCATTTCATATCAAGAAAAAAAAATGAGTAAGAAGGATGGAACCATTGGAGCATACAGATTTTTGTTGCTAATTTGGAGATTCAAGCCATTTGTTGCCAAGAGTGAGTTGAGTTTGGTGTCAAAATGAGTAAGAAGGATGGAACCATTGGAGCATACAGATTTTTGTTGCTAATTTGGAGATTCAAGCCATTTGTTGCCAAGTTTCATTCGGAAGAAAAAAAAAGAAACAAAGCACAAGTGGCACACAAAAAAAAAAAGAAAACTGTGCCAAAAAAAATCTGTGAAGTTATATTGGGACTGAAATTGGCTTGGCTCAAAAGTTGGGAAGTCAAGATCAGCAACCTTTTGTAGGAAGTCTGAATTGAGAGGCTGCAAATCTGACATAAGCTGACACAAGCTGAGAAAACCTGGAGCTAAGAAACAATCTGTGCCAAAATGGAAAAATCTGTTAGTTGAATCTGCAATGGAGAAGGAACTAATCTGTGCTATAGAAATCAGGAACAATCTGCTAGAAGCTGAAATGCTGCTGTTCTTTGTTGTTAAAATCAGAAATATTTTGGGGAGAAGATGAATTGCAGCTGTACAGAATTCGAAAGGATGAACAAAAACAGAGCTGAATGCTGAATTGCATTGCAAGCTGTGGAAAAATTGGAAATTCTGAGCTGAATATCAAGGATGGCTGCTGAAATGAGTAGGTTGCGAAGTATTGAATATCTTAAAGGACAGTTATTGAAGCTGAGTTGGGGGAATCAGAGTGGAAAATGCAGCTGGAAAAGAAAATTCAGAAGATAGTGTTCCATGAAAGCAGTTTTGCACAAGTTTGGTATCAAGATGAAGCTGAATTTGATTTTCCGAGGCTGTTAATCAAGGCATCAAAGATATGAGTGTATCAAAGAGTGATGAGTGCATTCTTTGCTGATCAGAATTGGAAGGAACGTGGTTGCTAGGATTGATAGATCAAAACAGAAAAAAATTTTGTAGTGTCATGGTCTCAAGTGAAGCAATTGCATTCTCCACTACTACTTGATGCTAGGATCAATTGTGTAGATGCTGGGAAGAAATTAGAGTTTTGCAATGAAGATGCCGTGGAGTTGAATTTGCAGCCAAACAGAAAAAAAAAATGGAAGAAGAAGAGTGCCAACTTGAAGGTAGAGTGTATCAAAGAGGGGTTGCAAGAGTTGTTTAGTGAGGGTTAAATGTGGAGCATCTAATTCCCTAATTGTTACTTGATTCCTCAAGTTCTCTGATGAAAAAAAAAATCTGATCCGAAGTGCTCAAATAGAAGATTGAGAGCAGATAAAGAAAAGAGAAAAAAAATCAGATAAGAGAAGAAAGAAACAAAGTTGGCACGCAAGGTGGAAGTTGGCACATTGAGATCAATAGGGTTTTCTTCATCCAAATCAAAGGAATTATTCAAATTGGACTTCACCACACTTTTTATATCACTAGAGGACTGTAAAAAGAAGCAAAGTGCATCGGAAACATTTTTGAGCAACCAAGTCCTCCACTCCATCAAATTTTCCATTTTCTTGGTTTTTACTCCATTTCTTACCATTTTCTATGTTTTTCATTTGTTTTTGTAGATGTTGCTTCTAATCATGAATAATAGTGGAGAGTAGATAATAAGCAAGCCTATGGTAGTGCAAGAAGCATGTGTGTTTGAGTGAGCTCCACTTCCATCATCAACTTAGAACTTAAGGAGAGGGCCACCAAAAATTCCTTGGAAAGGCTAGTGAGTTAAATTCATCTCAATGAATCATGATGGATGAAAAGGCTAAGTTGTTGATTTAGGAACAAGATACTAATCCATAGAGCTTAGATTTTTGAGAATTGACAACCTTAGGTAATTTCTTTTCATTTGCTTCTAATTATGCTTAAGAAAATCTAGGGGATCCATACTTAGTAGTTTCGCGAGACGCTCAAGCTTAAGTGTGGGGGAGTTGATAAGTACCATTTTGTTGATTATTTTAATTGCTAAAATCCATGTTTGACCCATGTTTTACATGCTTAATTGTGAATTTACCCTAGGTTTTAGAACTTACTTTTATTTTGGACTTAATTGCAAATCTTTACAAAATTGGATTATTTAGCCACTAAATTTTTGATCTATTTTTTGTAGGCATGAAAGGTTCATGGACCTAGGGCATACTGGGTCAAACTTGAGTCGGATGTGGATCCGGATCGAGTATCAAGCTTCCGATTAATCTGGGTCGTCCGATTCAAAAGCGGCTAGATCTGAGCCATCTGGGACCATCTGAAGCAATCTGAGCTAGGGTTAGGGTTGATCAAGAATCTGGATCAAGATCTGAAGGTTTTATCAAAATCAGAGATCATTCAACCGTTGGTTCTAGCTCGGAGGGCTCTAGATCATCCATTCAAAGATTAGGTTGATCTGGACCATCCGTTGCAAATCTGGAGGATCCGAGCTACCACGAGGTAGATCCTGACCCCTGATCAATATCATCAAAGTTTGGATTAAATCAGAGCAAGATCAGCCGTTGGTTTTCTCAAATCAATCTGGGTCGTCCATGTTTAAGTATTTAATCAAACATTTCCCAGCCTTCAGCCTCGTCGTGTCTCCGCCGTTTCTTCGTGTTCTTCGCGTGTTCTTCATCTCTTCAGCTGTTTTCTTCAATCCAAGGGGCGCGACCACCCTTTCTCTTCATTTAGATCAAGTCGAGGTCACTGGGGAGAGCAATCTGTGGAGGTTTCAGCTCAGAATTGGGCAAGAATAGGGCTGAGTGAGGGTTTCCTCAGCTCTGCATTTGATAGCTTTGATTTTGGTTTTGTTCAGTTTTACATCAATCCAAGCCATCCAGAGGGGTTCCATGGAGTGTTTGGATCATTCCCGCACCTTCATTTCAATCAGACAAGGCTGAATTGAAGAAATCAATTGGGTTTTCCCTCTTAAACAGAGTTTGAGCTCGACTCAACTGCAGATTCAGTTCCCCAGTGAATTGCTGAGCTTAGGAGTTCGAGGCCAGCTCTTGCGTGACAAACAAGGAGATCTTGAGCTAATGGAGTGATTGGGGTTTAGATTTCTTGTTGTAATTTCCGTTTGTAGCTGTAATTTCCATTACTACCTTTGTTTCGTTTCTGTCTTTGTATCAGATTAGTTAATTTCGTTTACTGAGTTGTTCCAGCTTAAACTAGGGTTCAATCTTTAAGTCAAGTAGTTAGGGAATTGTTTAGTGAATATTTGGTTTCAATTTCAGTTGGTTTCTTATTTTGTTCTTGTGTATCAGCTGCGTATCAGTCTTTTAGCCCTGTTTTGCCATTTCCAACTTAGTTTCTGAATTTTTGTAGTTTCTTTTGAATTCAATTATGTTAGTTTTGATGCCTGCAATTTAAGACAACATTTAGTTTACTAATTCAATTGATTTGAGTTATTTAGCAATTTGGTTTTAATTCTGCATTTTCGATTCAGCTTGTTTGCATCAATCCATATTTCTGCAACTTGAATCCCAAATATGTGCTAGTTCGTTTCATTCTGCACATGGTAGCTATCATTGCTGCGGATGTATCAGTGAAGTGCTGTCATTAGATTTCAGCCTTTGAATTCATTTGCTTGCGTGTTTTGTGTTCAGTTGTTCCGAATTTCTGCACATTGCATTCCTGCAGCCAAGTTTCTGCAATTCTGCAGCTTAGTTCTGCATTAGAGTTTTGGAGTTCTGCATTCCAATCAATTGCTGCATTTTTCCTTCAGTTTCTGCAATGTTTTTACCCGATCAGCCATTCTAAATTGCCAGGTTACAGCTGTGGCAATTAGTTCAGCTCTTGGCACAGAAGTGGCAAATTTGGCACAAGAGTTTTCCTTTTGCGTACCAAGCTGATTTGGCACTTTTTTTTATTCCGGAATTCACCTGTTTTCTAGTGATGATTGTGTTTTGAAATCAATAAGTATAGCATCGATTTCTGAATTTTGTTTGCATTGGTTGGCTCCCAAAAATTATAGCTCGTTTGAGTTGAATTGCTTGTGTGATTTCTGAATTTCGCATGCTATTAATTGTCTTAAGCTTGTTTGTTTCCAAAATCTGCCATCACTGCACTTATTCATTTG
Organism: Boesenbergia rotunda; assembly: GCA_024364735.1. Lineage (NCBI taxonomy): Eukaryota > Viridiplantae > Streptophyta > Magnoliopsida > Zingiberales > Zingiberaceae > Boesenbergia > Boesenbergia rotunda. The sequence continues at coordinate 81,557 of JAGFNQ010004158.1, read as the reverse complement.
TTTAGCATCAAGGCTGCATTCAATATCCATTTTGTTCCCTTTTAATATCGATTTAGTTCCTTTGGTTGAGTTGGTTTACCTTCGATTGTGTTATCACTCACTATCGTTTGTTTAATTCCTTTGTTTGGTTTTCCTTCATTTTCATTGAGTTTTCCTTTCAGATTGCAACCCAAAACCACATCTTATTTGAAACCCAAATTCACAAACGACACATAAATACAAGCTCGAATCACACAACATCAACTAGTCCCGAGGAAAAATACGACCTGTGGCCCCTTTACTACGTTTTCATATTTTGATTGCAAAAAGGGTTTCCAGCTTTTTATACACATTCTAAATTCTGATGAACCCACATTCGTGACAACTTAACCTTGTATTTCGGGGACATCAGGCGCCAACCACATCACGGTCAAAATTTCATCGCAGCACCGAAATCGCAGCAAGGATAACACTGGTCTTCCCAGGCGCCTGGGAGGGGCTACCCCTTACTGGGGTGCCCAACCTTCTTGGGCGCCTGATTCATTCAGGCGCCCAGGAAGGTTCTTCCCAGATCCATTTTTCCTATGTTTGCACTCCTATCTTGCCTCCAACTCGAGGAACCTACAAGACAACAAACACAAGACAATAACAATAATAATCTTAGCCTTAATTGATTGGTTCTGACTTTGGATTTCACCTGAAACCCTAGGTCCAATCGACGCCTAATGTTCCCTTTTTTAGGGAATGCGTCCTCACCTACTCCACCCTAGAGAAGCTACGTTTGCCAACCAGAACATCTGGTTGGACATTCGCTCAGCCTCCGAGAACTCGAATCTCGAGACGTCCGACCTCGATCCGTCCCTACTTCTGTTCGTAGTCCTCGCTCGCCAAAGACTCCGTTGCCCGATCCCCAACCAGGACTTAGTGCTCAGTCCGATGGACCAAGACTTCGTGCCCAACTTCACTCACCAGGACTTAGTCCACCTAGCTTCACTCACTAGGACCCAGCTTCACTCACTAGGATTTTGTCTACCTAGCTTCACTCACTAGGATATCTTCCACCTATCTTTTCTTGCTATGACCCAGCTTCACTCACCAGGGTTTCTTTCAACCTAGCTTCACTTGCTAGGATTTCTTCCACCATAATCACTTCATTGCTAGTCATCTTGATCCTGACTAGACTTCCTCCAACTTTCAAGTAAATATACCAAACCTCAAGTTCGGTTCGGTTTAATTCCTTGGTCAAACTGGCCAACCCTGGGTTCTATTCATTCTGCCAAACATCAGATCCTTGGCTTAACCCTTTGTCAAACTAATCAATCCTGGGTTTACCCTACCAAACATATGGTCCTGATTGGATTAACCCTTGATCACTTTGACTACACCTTATATTGTCAAACATCGAAATACTATAGGTTGACTGTGCATAACTGATGCACTTGCACCAACAGTTATATGTGAAACCTAGCTTCTAGTGGCTATTTATAGCCCAAAAACTCAAGTTACCTTTGTGCTGATGTGGACCTAAGGTGCCTCAATTGTGATATAAACTTTTATCTACACAACCATAGGTAAACTGTTGATAAAACTTGGTTCAAGATGCCTCAGTTCCAACCTGAGGTGCCACAGTTTTGATCTGAGGCTCCTCAGCGCTGCGCAAATGCAAAGCTGCTGCATTGCAGCTGAGGTGTCTCACTCAGCAACTAAGGCGCTTTCTGCAGGTCAAAGTCATCATCTGTGTTGACGTTGACTTTTCCATCCTTCATTCTCTTGAGTGATTTCCGGGTAACCAGAGTTAGGCTCATCCGAACCCAACTCTGGCCTTTCACCTCGAACGAGCTTCCTTCTCAGCTTCTCATCCCTAGGATGCCACACATGCCCTTCTCGCTCTACCGATGTACTCTTTCGTAGTTTTCGCGCCCCTCGAATGTACCGAGCTCGTCGACTCCCTTCTCGTGCTATCCTTCTCATCTGTTGCGTCTATCGTTAAAACTAACCTGACACTGAGCTCCTGCACTCCTAAGCTCCTACACACTTAGACACGGGGATTAAAATAGACCAGGACCCAACTTGACTTGGATGATCACATTAAAACTAATATGGGGTACTTACAATCTCCCCCTTTTTGATATACATCAACCCAAGTTAAGTTAGAGTAAACAAACATGAAAATAACATTGATTATGTGAGATAATAAAACAAATATTGCTATTTAGCCCATAAAATAATGCAATTAAATTTCAAAATATGACCAAATTGACCTCCCCGTTAACTTATACATGATTATTCTCCTCCTTTAATGACATCAAAAGTATGCGATTAAGCAGATAATGTCAAAAAAAAATAGATTTTATAAAAATTGATCATAAGTGAATATATTTTGAAAAATAAAGCATTTATAAAACAAAATTTATTCAAAATTGATCTAGGACTCCAATACAAATTTCTACCTATAGGGTTAATTAAGAATTTTGAAGGAATATAATTCTTGGGCACTTTTATAATCTGACCACTATGGTTCCAAATATATTAGTTAAGACCTCCATAATAGTTCTTTTTAGGAGAAAAATTTAAACATCCGCATGCATGATTACTTTTTAATTTCACTAGTTATTCTTTTAATTTTTCATTTTCATGCTTTAAGAAATCATACATATCTAAAGGGCATGAATGAGCTAACTCTCTCTTTATGTCTATATTCATAGTTCTTAGCATACACAAGGATTTAAAGAAGGATCTGATACCAGAAAATAGCTTATCTGGAGGAAGTTTGCATACCTCACTTACCATTTTGTCATATCTGAAACTAGATGCTCCCCCATCACTACTACTTTCTTCTGTTGAGTCTCCCCCTTCATTGATGCTCATGTTGTAACGCCCGTTTTTTTCCGACACCTTACGGTGTGGCGAGAGAGACGGCGTTACGCTAACATACATACACATACATACAGCATAGGAATATCTTAATGCAGCGGAATCAATTTTTTTTTTATACACATGTGTTTTACCATGCAACTATTACCTGAACATATATGTATGTCTTAACTTATCATTCATGAACATGGTAACATTGTAACTTAGCATATTAAAGCATAACATTCCGTACTTTATCCATAAGCATCATAAGTAGCAAGTAACTTATCATAAGTATAGCATAGAATCTAAAGAGGCATTTTAAAACACAAAACATAATAGAAGAGTCTTGTTCCTCTTTCCTCTATCATGTCACTATCACACACACACTTTTGGCCCCTCCTGCTGCTTCACCTAGTAACCTCTGTTTGCTTGATCTGTGGTATGAGACAATAAGACTATAAGCACTTGGGCTTAGTAAGACTCTTTCCTACTCACAAAATCCATGCGTCACATAACCATAAACATAATGCTTAAATCCTACTTATCATGACATACTTCTTATCATAAACATAAATGTAATCATGACATCATACTTAACATGAACATAAACATAATCATTTGCATAAACATACTTTGCATTAACATACTTTGCATAAACCTACTTTGCATTAACATACTTTGCATAACCATACCTTGCATTAACATACTTTGCATAAACATACTTTACATAAACATACTTTGCATTAACATACTTTGCATAAACATACCTTGCATTAACATACTTTGCATAAATATACTTATCGTGGCATAATGCATAACATGGATGAATGCATGCGTCAAATGCATATATCATAAGGATGCTTAGTTTAAAAATCATACTTTTAAAAACTTAAACATAATCATCACATCATTGGGGTCCCCGACTTGTACCACATACATACATCATAAGCACACATCCCTAAGTAAATATGAGGTAGCGAGCCCCGACCTACTAGGGTAGGAACAGCTACGGTAGTTCCAAAAACCGGGGCGTTCTTAAGGTGCCCATCCCTGTTGGACAGCTACGGTAGTCCCAAAATCGTGGACAGCTTCGGTAGTCCAGAACCGAGGCGTTCTTAAGGTGCCCATCCCTTAGACCCTTACTTCGGTTCGGTACAAGCCCATTCTTAAAAATAAATTACTTAACATGATTCATCATTCATAGAACATCATGGCATAAACAAAATATTGTTTCATGAATCTTGACATAGGAATAGGAACAGCTGCGGTAGTTCCAGAACCGTGGACAGCTTCGGTAGTCCAGAACCGGGGCGTTCTTAAGGTGCCCATCCCTTAGCATGACATAGACATACTTAATGTTTCATCATTCATACTTAACATCATGATGCCTTAAAGGCATGAACATTCATCATCATTCATTATGTTCATTCATAAGGTATGTCATGCTTACATCATTTTGTCTTAGGGCCATGGTTATCATTTTCGTTCATCATCTTCATTCTTAAACATGGCATACGTACATATCGTTCATAAAGCATGACATACATACTTATCATTTATAAAACATGGCTTACATACATATTGTTCATAAAACATGGCATACATACATATCATTCATAAAACATGGCATACATACATATCATTCATAAAGCATGACATACATACATATCATTCATAAAGCATGGCATACATACATATCATTCATAAAGCTTGGCATACATACATATCATTCATAAAACATGCATGGTCATGGTACCTAGGAAGACATGCCTAGATCTTTTCATACATGATACATTTCCCTAGGTTCATGGCACGTGGTCTAAACATTTGTGAATCATCATAGCACATGACCTAATATACAAGGTCAGGACACATACAAGTTCCTACAACATACTTAATCATATACATACATCTTAGTAACCCATAAACAAGTCTCTTTTGAAACTTAACCCAACCCAAGCCCTAACTTATACTCTTGGCCGAAAGTTCAATAGGGGAAAAGACCCCATCATTCAAGCAACATGCCAAGGTCCATATGAAATGAAGAACCCATACATTCATACAATGTCATAGTAAGTCATTTGACCCCATAATTGGAGTCATCCCTATTTCCTAGCCCTCTTATTTGTCCTTGGCCGAAACCCTAATGGGTCACAAACATATGGAAAAAAATTTCCTATCATCCACCATTAAGATCCATTAAATCATAGGAAACATAATAGCATGCTTGAAAGGTTAGACCTCATCCTATGTTGACATGGGCTGAAACCCTAGGAAACTTTAGGGTGCAAAAAACTTTCCCTACATCATGATCTATGTCTTACATATCATAATAAAACATTTAAGTGCACAAAAGAGAGTTTACATCATCCCTAAACCCAACCATCAACCTTGGCCGAAACCCTAGTGGCTTCCCTTCATGGTTTCCTCAACTTTAAATCTTAAACAAAAGTCTAAATCTTTGTTAAGCATCAAAAAACAATCATACCACAGGTGAGGGGGTCTTACCTTGGTTTGTCTTTGATTATCACCTTGAATGGAGAAGCCAAAAGAAAGCTCCTTGACCCTAGGCCTCTCCTTAGCCCTTGTATCCTTGTAGAAGGTCTTGGATCTTCAAGATCAAGTTCCCTTGTGAAACTTTTCCAAGGGAGAGGGGTCTTGTGGGTTTCGGCTAGGAGAGGGAAGAAGAAGGAGAGGAGAGGCTTGGTGGATGAAGAGAAGAGTGAATGACTTTCTTAATTGTTAAGTTATCATTCCTCTCATTTATACACAATGAAGAGGGGCAAGTGAAGAGACATGGTGCCTCCTCTCATGGTGACTCTTCACTTCCTTTAGCCTTAACAAAAATCCACTTCATTCCCTTATAGCACTCCCTTGCTAAGTGAATTGGTTAGTACATGTATGGTGGTATACTAGGTCCAAGGTTTAATCCTTGGTGCATGCACTTTATTTTTATTTTGTTTTTATTTTATTTTATTTTTTTCAAAAATTTCCCCTAAGACCCACCCATACTCATACTAATATTCCTAACTAAATCTCATCTATGTTTATATTACATTCTACCTAAAATCCACTAATAACCATGGTATTAGGAAAGCCCATATAAGGCCCATTAGTACTTAGTTTCTCAAATTAAATGGGAAAATCATGGATAACTAGGCTAAAGTGCGCTCTAGTGTCTCTAGGTTCCAAAAAAAACTATCTAGACATGATCAATATTTTAAAGAAAATATTGAGACAATTTTCCGGGTCGTTACACTTGTTGGAGGTGGATGCTTCATCATCATCTTCTTGATGACTTGCCATAAGCGCAAGTCTGGCGTAGGCTTCGATTACAGATTCGTCGGAAGAAGAATCGTCCCATGTTGCTTTCAGATTTTTGTGCTTAGACTTGTTCTCTTTCTTCTTGTTTTTTATCTTTGGACATTGTTCCTTTATGTGACCCTCCTCATCACAGTGGTAGCATCTGACTTGTCTCTTTCTTGGATATCATTTCTTTTCTTTCATCTTGAGAACTTGTTAGACTTAAATAACTTATTTATCTTTCTTACCACAAAAGTCATTTCTTCATCGTCCTCTAAAGATTCCGAATCTAGATTGCAGCTGAGGCATTGCTTTACAGCTGAGGTGTCGCACTCTGCACCTGAGGCGCCTCCTGCAGGTCAAAGTCAACATCCATGTTGACTTTGACTTTTCCATCCTTCATTCTCTTAGGTGATTTCCGGCCAACTAGAGTTAGGCTAACCCAAACCCGACTCTGGCCTTTCACCTCAAATGAGCTTCCTCCCCGATTTCTCATCCCTCAAACACAATGCACGCCCTTCTCGCTCTAGCGGTGTACTCTTCCGCAGTCTTCGCGTCCCTCGGATGCACCGAGCCCTTCACGCGTCCGGGGGACACCGCTGGAGTGAGATGGTACTCTTCCGCAATCTTCGCGTCCCTCGGATGCACAGACGTATCTCAACTAAATTTGCAAATTCAGATTGTTTCAATTCAGAGGCTCAAAGTCGAAGTATCTCAACTGCAATTCATCCTTCCAGCAATGTTTTCAGATTTTTTTTTTCTTTTCTCTTGATCAGCTCAGAATTTCTGCTTAAGCTTCACTGTATTTTTCCAACTTCACTCAGATTTTCCACAGCTTCATTCAACTTTGGCTTGTATCATTCAGTAGCTCTCAGATGCAGCACTCGGCAGCAAACCTTGCATTAATTTCAGCTCAGCAAAACTTGTTACTGATTTAACAGGTCCCTTGCATTCCAGATTTTCTCACAGCTGCATTCGACTTTTATGTGCCATTTAAGACCTTTTGCAGATTTCCTCACCTTGGCAGATTTTTTTCTTCTTTTTTTCTTTCATTGCAAATTCAACAATGTGCTCAGAGCTTCTCTCAAAGTGTTTCTGAATCAGCTTCCATCCTTCTAGTGCCGTGAGCTTCTAAAGAGTTGCAGGTTCCTGTTTTTACTATGCATTTTGTTTATTACTACAATCAATTAGTTTCTGAATTTTTGTTTTCACAGCAGTCAGTTGAATTCAGTCCTGGCAACTCTCTGATTTCTTCACAGCAGTTAGCATTGAATCCTAGCAGCTGAGAAGTCCAGTTATTACATTCGAAAATTCCTGATCAGCAGATAGGATTTCAATCACTGCCTAAACTGCATTTTCCTTTCCTACTCTGCTCCAAAAATTTTTCTAGATCCCATTTTCCCTAAATTCGATCAGCAGTGAATGTGCCTAACAATTTCAGATACATTTTTGTGCCTAACAATTTCATAGCTTCTGAAACTCAGATTCAACTTCAAGTTAATACCAAACTTGTGCAAAAACTGCTTTCATGGAACATACCTTCTGAATTTTCTTTTCCAGCTGCATTTTCCACTCTGATTCCTCCAACTCAGCTTCACTAACTATCCTTTACTAGATTTAGAATTTGCAGATTAATTTGTATCCTTTCAACAGCTCCAAGTCAAAGTATCCCAGATTCCAAGTTGGATTCAGCTTCAATCATTTCAGCAGCTTGATACCTTGTTGTTTTCTCCAATTGCTAGCAAACTTTGCACTAATTCAGTTCTACACAACTGCATTCCAGCTTCTCTCAAAGTGTTTCTGAAATTACAGCCAATATATAGCTGCAATTCTGCTATTGCATTCCATTTTAAAACCTTGGCACAACTTTTCTCACCTTGGCACAGCTTTTCTTTCTTTGCAAATTCTGATATGATTTTTTTTTCGTGTGGGTCTTCAAAGAATGATGAGAATTCTAAATGCCTCAATTGCTTCCATACTCAACCACTCCTTCTTGGAATTCAAACTCACTCAAATTGTAATTGTTTCCATCCTTCCATTGCAAAAATGCCTTCTTGATACAAAACTTTTCCAAAACACTAATCACTCCCCCACACTTAAATCTTTGTCCGTCTCGGGCAAAGTAGCATCAAGAAAACATCCCAAGCAAACAAATCCATAGATAAATGGGGTTAAGAGTAGGAAAATTGAAAAGAGTATGTATCAAGTATGATCATTGCTAAGAATAATATGGAAAAGGGAAACAAATTAATTAGCCTTCATAGATGTGATCCAATCATTGAAATATGATTTTAAAAGAACCTAAGCAAGTTCTAGAGTGCAATAACATATGTGTGTCACAAAAGTAAGGCTAATTCTCACTAGGCAAAAATAATTCATCTCAAGTCCTCAATTAAGAATCTAAAGCAAAGTAGTACTCAAGCATCCAAGAATTCATCCATGAGCTCAAACCCTAAGTTTTGACAACCAAATTTTATTTATTTTCAAAAGACTCTAAAATGCTATGGAGATAACCTAGAGGGATACATTTATTCCTAGTCATGAATGAAAAAATACTAAAAAAAAGACATGGTATTTACAATGACTTTTATTCATGTTATGTTTCCTAAGAATTTATAATCAACTATTCACTTCAAAAAGAGAAAAACTTATTCCTAAAACCACGGAAATGATATGTACAATGAAATGAAGTGTAGAGAAAGTGAACTCCCCTTAAGTTGGGTAGATAGCTTCGTTCATGTCCAAACCATCCACCTCTAGCTCCTTTAGTTCTTCAAAGTACCTTTTGAGCCGGTGGCCATTGACTTTCCAAATAAAACCATTAGATGCATCTTGAATTTCCACAACACCATAGGAAAAAATATTAGTTACAATAAATGGACCATCCCACCTTGACCTTAATTTACCTTTTATCAATTTGAGCCTTGATTTGTACAATAATACCTTATCACCAATTTGAAAATCTTTCTTCACAATGTGCTTGTCATGGAAGTTCTTGGTCTTCTCCTTGTAGATCCTTGAATTTTCAAATGCTTCTAGCCGAATTTCTTCAAGTTCTTGGAGTTGTAATTTTCTCTCCTCCCGCCTTGGTAGCATCGAAATTACAAGCTTTCACCGCCCAATATGCCTTGTGCTCTATTTCCACGGGGAGGTGACAAGCCTTACCATAAACCAAGCGGTAGGGTGACATGCCAATCGGTGTCTTATATGCTGTTCTGTAGGCCCAGAGTGCGTCATCTAGTCTTTTGCTCCAGTCTTTTCTAGTGGGCCCAACTGTCTTCTCTAAAATGAATTTGATCTCTCTGTTTGAAATCTCAGCCTGTCCATTTGTTTGGGGATGATAGGATGTAGAAACTTTATGTACCACCCCATATTTACTCAGCAGTGCCTTCATGTGTTTGTTGCAGAAATGAGATCCTTGGTCACTAATTATTGCTCTTGGAATTCCAAACCTGCAGAAAATGTGTGACCTAACAAAACTACAAACAACAGAAGAATCATCAGTCTTGGAGGGAATGGCCTCCACCCAATTTGAAACATAATCCACAGCAAGTAAAATATACAGATAACTATAAGATGCAGGAAAAGGTCCCATAAAATCTATCCCCCAATCATCAAAATTCTCATAGTTAAGCATAGTGTTTTGGGGCATCTCATGTCGCGCTCCTATGTTCCCAGTTCGCTGACATCTATCACAATTTTTATAAAAGACATATGAATCATGTAAAAGGGTGGGCCACTATAAACCACATTCTAGAACTTTCCTAGTAGTTCTCTGGGGTCTAAAATGCCCCCCACAAGCTGATGAATGACAAAAGGTAAGGACAGAAGAAAACTCATGATCTGGTACGCATCTCCTAATTATTTGGTCATTACAAAATTTCCACAAATAAGGATCATCCCACACATAAAACTTTGCATCACTTTTTAATTTATCTTTTTGAGCCTTAGAAAATTGAGTGGGAAATACATGTGAAACAAGAAAGTTAACTAGGTCTGCATACCACGGTGTCTCACCATGCACTGCAATCAAGTGCTCATCTATAAAATCATCATCAATGGCGGTAGGAGATCCATCTCCTTCAAGTATGCTCAAATGATCTGCAACTAAGTTCTCTTTTCCACTTCTGTCTCTGATCTCCAGGTCGAATTCTTGGAGTAGGAGCATCCATCTGATCAATCTAGGTTTTGCATCAGGCTTTTTCAACAAGTATTTGAGAGCTGCATAATCAAAAAAAATAATCACATGTGAGCATAATAAGTAAGATCTGAATCTATCTAAAGCAAAAACAATGGCAAGAAGCTTCTTTTCAGTCGTTGTGTAGTTTGCTTGGGCGGCATCTAGGGTTTTGGAGGCGTAGCAAATGACATGTGGTGCTTCATCTACCCTCTGTGCTAGAACAGCTCCAACTGTAAAATTAGAAGCATCACACATTAATTCAAATGGTAGAGTCCAGTCAGGTGATATAATAATGGGAGCTGATGTAAGAGCCTCGCTGAGTCTATGAAAAGCTTCCTTGCATTTATCATCAAAATGAAACTCAACATCTTTCTGCAAAAGTCGGGTCAAGGGTCGAGCAATCAAGCTGAAATCTCTAATAAATCTACGGTAAAATCCTGCATGTCCAAGAAAAGCACAAACATCCCGTACGCATACGAGGTAAGATAAAGAAGAAACAACACTGATTCTCGCAGGATCTACCTCAATACCTTTCCGAGAGACTATGTGTCCAAGTACAATCCCATGCTCTACCATGAAGTGGTATTTCTCAAAATTAAGAACAAGGTTAGTTTCAATGCAACGATGTAAAACCCTAGACAAATTATCTAAGCATAAATCAAAAGACGTGCCATAAACTAAAAAATCATCCATGAATATCTCCATACAGTCCTCTAGCAACTCATCAAATATACTTACCATGCATCTCTGAAATGTACCGGGTGCGTTGCAGAGTCCGAAGGGCATACGTCTGTAGGCAAAAGTACCAAAGGGGCAAGTGAAGGTAGTCTTCTCTTGGTCCTCTGGATCTATGCAAATCTAAAAGTAGCCTGAAAATCCATCCAAGAAACAATAATGCGACATCCCTGCCAGTCTCTCAAGCATCTGATCAATGAAGGGTAAAGGGAAGTGATCTTTCCTTGTGACCTTATTGAGCTTCCTGTAATCAATGCAGACTCTCCAGGAATTCTTAACTCTGGTGGGCACTAGTTCATTGCTTTCATCCGCCACCACGGTCACTCCAGATTTCTTAGGCACCACGTGAATAGGACTAACCAACTGACTGTCAGAAATAGGGTAAATGATACCTGCCTGTAGAAGTTGAGTCACCTCTTTCTTTACAACATCCAAAATAAGTGGATTGAGTCTCCTTTGTGGTTGCCTCACAGGTTTGACATTGTCTTCCAAAAATATCCTGTGCATGCAGACTGCTGGGATGATACCTGGTATATCTGATAAAGTCCACCCAATTGCCTTCTTGTAGTGCCTCAGGACTTGCAATAATTTTTCTTCTTGTTCTGACTCCAAATGCTGTGCAATAATCACTGGAAAAGTCTGCTCCTCTCCTAGATATGCATACTTCAAATGGCCTGGTAGTGGCTTCAGTTCACTCTGGTCTTCCTCAGTAGAAATAGGTGATCCTCGGGGCTCTGTGCAATCCCCTACACTTTGAATCTCAACAGAAATAGGTGATCCTTGGGGCTCTGTGCAATCCCCTACACCTAGAAAAACCTCTCCAGCTGGAAATGTATCTGAAAAATCTTCTGAAAAATCATCAGTCTCTGCAGTAAGTACTCTCTCAGCCTCCTCTGAATGAATAGCTCCTCCAGAAAAATCAGGTAAAAATCCCTCAGCCTCTAACTCTGTCTGCTCCTGGTCCTCAAGAATATCCATGCTCATGATGGAATGATCCTCTCTCGGATGCTTCATAGCATCGAAAAGGCTAAACTGAACCACCGTGTCTCCGATCTCCATGGAAAGTGTACCAGCATATACATCAATTTTGGTTGTAGCAGTCTTCAGAAATGGTATTCCTAAAATAAGCGGAGAACGGTGTGCCAGATAATCTCCCTCCATATCCAAAATATAAAAATCTGCAGGAAATATTAGCTCCTTTACCTTCACCAAAACAACTTCCATCATACCTGCTGGGTGGGTCTGGCACCTATCTGCTAGCTGTATCACCACACCAGTGGGCTGTAAAGGGCCTATGCCAAGCATCTGGAAGACTGACCTGGGCATCACATTTATAGAAGCTCCTAAATCAAGCATAGTATCATGGAATGTAGTGCTCCCTATCTCACAAGAAACAGTAAATACCCCTGGGTCTTCACACTTCTGAGATATGGAGTGGATAAGTGCTGAAATATTCTTCCCAAAGCTGACCAACTCATTTTCCTTAAGTTTCTTTTTGTGAACACAAAGATCTTTAAAAAACTTAGCATATTTTAGAATCTATTTGATCATGGTCAACAAAGGTACATTGATCTCTACTTTACTGAAAAGTTACACTAGTTCATTGAATTCCTTGGCTTTCTCCTCCTCCACTTGTCTTTTGGCTTGTGTTTTCCGCTGTGGGAAGGGTAAGGGAACCCTAATTTCATCTTCTTTGGCCGGAAGTGGAGGGGCTGAAATTTTAGCGGTTGTCCCTTGCGGTGTGGTGGCTGTAAAATCTGCCTCGGCACTGATTTCTTCTCCGTTTTCCACCAAAATTGGAGGATTACTTGAGGAAGCTGTTGGGCACGGGCTAGGGGTGGAACCAACTGAATTTGAAGTTGTTTCATGGCTGTTTTGAGCTGGAATTGAAGGTGTTGTCCGGTTTTCTGAAATTTCAGCTCTTGGACCATTTTGAGATGATGTAACCTTCCCACTCCTCAAAGTAATAGCACTCACGTTTCCTTTAGGATTAGGAACAGTTTGGGAAGGCAATTGACTTGATCCTTGAGCTTGACTCTGATTAATCCCACTAGCCAATTGACCCATTTGCCTCTCATGGTTTTGATGTTGTTGTTGTTGTTGTTGTTGTTGTTGCCAAACTTGTGGTTGTTGGAACATTTGTTGAAACATTTCTTCACTAGAACTCCCATAGCCCCCTTGGTTAGCATAGGGTTTGGATGGTCCCTGAAACGATGAAGTAGTAGGCTGAAAAACATTACCCTACTGCGGTTGGAATTGGGGCTGATATGAGGGCTGAGTTGGCTTTTGATAGGGCTGATTAAAGGGCTGACATGCTTGGAAACCTTGCTAAGAGTTGTATCCTTAAAAATTCTGATTTTGAAATGGAAAATTCTACTGTGAGAGCTGATTTTGCTTAGGCTGAAACCCTTGATTGTAAGGCTGGAAATTCTGATTATAGGGCTGTGAGGGCTGAAAAAATGGTTGGTTTTGAGGCGGAAATGTTTGAATCGATTGACAACCTTGCTGCCCTTGTTGATATGGTGGGAATTGAGGTTGGAATGGCTGAAATTGGGGCTGATATTGCTGCTGAGTTTGCTAGAAATTAGGCTGAATTGGTGGTTGAAAATTTTGGTTCAACGGCTGAAAAACTTGCTGATTATTCTGAGTTTGCTGAGGCTGCTGTGATGTTTGCTGGAATTGTGGTTGCTGAGTGTTCTGTTGGTAGAAAGAGTTCCCGTACCTCAAATTTGGATGATCCCTCCAACCGGGGTTATAAGTAGAGGAGTAAGGGTTTTTTCTTGCTTGATATTGTCCTCTAACCAATGCTGCTACTGTCTCGTCTTGTTGGAGGGTAGGACATGAATCTGAGTTGTGCTCTTGACTAGAGTAGATACTGCATACCCCTATCACTTGATTAGGTTGTGGAGTTGATGATAGATTTAAACCTTGATTTGCATTATTAACATTCAATTGCTTAATAAATGATGTGATCTCTGCCAATGAATTCCTTATCTCTTTCTGATCATTAGAAACCACCTGAACTTCACTCACTCCTCTGGTGGTCAAGGCTCTGCTCCCAAACTATTGTGAATTCTCAGCCATGTTTGAAATAAGCTCCCAAGCTTGATCTGGCGTTTTGTTCACTAGGGCTCCTCCAGCTGCAGCATCTATCATAATCCTGTCCATCTGCAGTAATCCCTCATAAAAGTATTGAATCAGAAGCTGCTCGCTGATCTGGTGCTGTGGGCAACTTGAACATAATTTATTGAATCTCTCCCAGTAATCATAGAGCCTCTCACCCACCACTTGCTGAATTCCACAGATGCTTTTCCTATGTATTGCTGTTCTGGACGCTGGGAAATATTTTTCCAAAAATGCTTTCTTCATAGAGATCCAACTAGACACGTGCCCAGTAGGTAGATAATAAAACCAATCTTTTGCTGCTCCTGTCAGTGTGAAGGGAAAAGCTCTCAGCTTGATATCTTCTTCAGAAATGCCCTGAGGCTTCATAGTAGAGCATACAACATGGATTTTGTGCAGGTGTCTATTTGGATCCTCTTCAGATAATCCTTGAAACTTGGGCAGCAAATGGATGAGTCCAAATCTGAGCTCAAAATCTCCAGCCAGCTCTGGATAAGCAATGCTGGAGTACTGAAATGAAGCATCTGGTGCTGCGAGTTCCTTCATAGTCTTCTGGTGGTCTGCCATGATACTGCCTGACTGAGTGAGAATAGTCTGAATAGGAGGGATATCTGTAGTCTCTGAAAGAATGCCTTGGTTCCTCCTGGCTTTGAAAGTCCTCTCAATCTCAGGGTCAAATTCTTCAAGATCACCACCTGTAGACCTGGTCATAAAACCAAAACAAATCGCAGTAAAAGTAGATAAAAGATCAAACAAGTAAAATCAAATCACCAGATATAGCAATAAGCACAAAAATAAATCAAGAAAGATGTGAAACAAGTGCACAAGCAAAAAATCAAACAAATCAACTAGTATTTCCCCGGCAACGGCGCCAAAAATTTGATGGACCCAAAATGAGCTGTCATGAAAGTGGGTCTCAAATTTAGATATTTATATGAATGTTGGTAACCCTTTTTGCAATCAGAGTATGAAAGCGTAGTAAAGGGGCCACAGGTCGTATTTTTCCTAGGGCTAGTTGATATCGTTTGATTCTAACTTGGTTTATGTGTCGTTTGTGAATTTTGGATTTCAAATAAAACTTGGGTTTGGATTGCAATTGAAATTGAAAATGCAATGAAAAGCAAGGACTTAGCTGGACAAATGAAAACTAGGTAATGGCAATTGATAAACTCAACCAAAAAGCAACTAAATCTAACCAATGCCAAGTTGCAAAATTCG
This sequence comes from Boesenbergia rotunda, assembly GCA_024364735.1. NCBI lineage: Eukaryota > Viridiplantae > Streptophyta > Magnoliopsida > Zingiberales > Zingiberaceae > Boesenbergia > Boesenbergia rotunda. The sequence goes on along the minus strand of JAGFNQ010004158.1, from coordinate 66,163 downwards.
AAAATCAAACTAATACCAAACGAAATATTGCACTACAACTTGTGTCCAACTTAGGAAATTACTACTCAAGCAAATTTATTGCGAAACAAATGCCAAAACAGCTTGGCACGAAATCTGAAATTCCTTGTGCCAAAGCTGTTTACTTTTGTGCCAAGGGTACTGTTAACGATTTAAAAGTAAAACTGAGCAATGCAGTTTGGAAACTAAAGATTTCAGGGAAGAAGTTGCAAAAGTGAATGAAGAATTTGAAACAAAAGCTACTCAAACAATCCTGCCCTATTGCAGAAATGACATGATGTAGAAATGCAGGGAATTAATGCAGAATTTCAGCAACTATGATCGGAATTGAAATGGAACAACTAATTGGATACAAACTCAAACTAAGCAACTGAAAACAACTGCTCGAAACTAGCTTAAGGAGTAGTGAACCTAGAATTTCAGAAATAAGCTAACAACTCAGACACAAACTGAAGCAAGGGAAAGAAAGACAGAATCGAAACTGAAAATTCAGAACAAGCATGTGCAGAAATTCATCCACAATGCAAATGCAAAATTAATTCAATCCGGAGGAAATCTGAGGCAATGATTCACCAAACAAGGTCTTTTTGATGTGCTGAAATCTAGAATGCAGGAACAAAATCTAGAAGGCAGAAACAAATTGGATAATGCAGAAACAAACTTGGCACGCAACCTGAAATTGGCACGCAAGCAGTTACAGTGAAAACTAACTGAAATTTAATCTGAAAGTTCGCTACACAAGCTCCTAAACTACTTAGCTTGAAGATTTAAAACCTAATGAAGCTAAATAATTCAGAAAACAAACTCAAACAGCTGATATAACTGAAAATTCAGAAACAGAGTTGCGGCAGAAATTGAAACTACAGCTAAAAATTGAAAGTTTAAGAAGAAAACTAATCCTCAACCCTTCCAGAGCTCAAAATCTCCTTGTTCGTCATGCAAGGGCTGGCCTCGAACCCCTAAGCTCAGCAAATCAATGGAAAGCATCTTAGATTGATGAACTCTACTCAAACTGCATCAGCTGGGAGAATTCCAATCCGAACTCTTCGATCTCAGCTTCATGAGTTGCGATGATGATTTGGAGAAGATCTGAGCTCACCTGAGAACCCCTACAAGTGGCTCAGATGATCGGAAATGGATTGTAGCTGAGATTCAAGTGCTCGGACCATAGACCATGCCGAAACCCTCAAACACCTCTGTCCGGATAAAAATTGAGATGAATTCTCGATCGAAACTGTCTTCCAAGGATTCAAATGATGATCTAAGGTTGAAATTGAGGTGGTCACGGCTCCTTAGATGAACAACTTGAAGAACGATGATGAACTGCTGAAGAAACGCGAAGAAACGGTGAAGACGTGACGAGGAAGAAACTGGGCGAAATTTTGATTTAGCTAGCAATGGACGGCTCAGATTGAATTGAGAAAATCCAACGGCTGATCTTGCTCTGATTTAATCCAAACTTTGATGATGATGATCAGGGGTCAGGATCTGCCTCGTGATAGCTCGGATCCTCCAGATGTGCAACGGATGGTCCAGATCAACCTAATCTTTGAATGGACGATCTAGAATCCTCCAAACATGATCCAACGGTTGAATGAGCTCTGATTGGGATGAAACCTTCATATCTTGATCCAGATGCTTGATCAAACCTAACCCTAGCTCGGATTGCCTCAGATGGTCCTAGATGGCTCAGATCTAGCCGCTTTTGAATCGGACGGCCCAGATTAACCCGAAGCTTGATAACTCGATCCGGGTCCACTTCCGACTCAAGTTTGACCTAGTATGCACTAGGTCCATGATCTTTTCAAGCCTGCAAAAATTAGATCAAAAATTCAGTGGCCAAATAATCCAAATATTATAAATTTGCAATTAAGTCCAAAATAGCAATAATTTCTAGAACCTAGGGTAAATTCACAATTAAGCAAGTAAAACATGGGTCAAACATGGATTTTAGCAACTAAAATAATCAACAAAATGGTACTTATCAACTCCCCCACACTTAAGCTTGAGCGTTTCGCGAAACTACTAAGTATGTATCCCCTAGATTTTTCTTAAGCATAATTAGAAGCAAATGAAAAGAAATTACCTAAGGGTGTCAATTCTCAAAAATCTAAGCTCTATGGATTAGTATCTCATCCTTAAATCAACAACTTAGCCTTTTTCATCCTTCATGAGTCATTGAGATGAATTTAACTCACTAGCCTTTCAAAGGAATTTTTGGTGGCTCTCTCCTTAAGTTCTAAGTTGATGATGGAAGTGGAGCTCACTCAAACACAAATGCTTCTTGCACTACCATAGGCTTGCTTATTGTCTACTCTCCACCATTATTCCTGATCAGGATCAACATCCATAAAAACAACTGAAAACAAAGAAAAATGGTAAGGAGTGGAATAAAAGCCAAGGAAATAAAAAATTGATGGAGTGGAAGACTTGAGTGCTCAAGGATGTTTCCAGTGTACTTTGCTTCTGTTATTAGTCCTCTAGTGAATTCAAAAGTGTGGTGACGTTAATCTTGAACAATTCCTTTGATTCGTATAAAGAAAACTTGGTTGGTTTCAATGTGCCAATCTTCCACCTTGCGTGCCAACTTTGCTTCTTTCTTCTCTTTTCTGATTTTTTTCTTTCTTCTTTTATCCTCTAGCAAGGTCAGAATGTATTGTAGCAAGGCTTAAACCTGGATGGACAAAAACATTCACTTGTTTTATGGTACTAACATTACAATTTTTTTGTGCCAACTTGCTTCTCTCTTTTTTTTTATTCCATTTTTTTCTGCTGATTCCTGTTTGTGTTGGCAGCTAAGTCTTGTTTATTTGGACAGCTCCATGGCATTACTTGTAGACCTTGGAATTCTTTGATGTTTTGCAGCAATTAGCATCAACTTAACTGCATTTTTCTGTTTTGATCCCAAGCAGTTTTCTGATTCCAGCTTCACTGAAATTTTTTTCAGTTTTATTTCTTTTCTGCTGCAAATTCAGATTGTTTCATTTCAGAGGCTCAAAGTCGAAGTATCTCAACTGCAATTCATCCTTCCAGCAGTGTTTTCAGATTTTTTCTTTTCTCTTGATCAGCTCAGAATTTCTGCTTAAGCTTCACTGTATTTTTCCAACTTCACTCAGATTTTCCACAGCTTCATTCAACTTTGGCTTGTATCATTCAGTAGCTCTCAGATGCAGCACTCGGCAGCAAACCTTGCATTAATTTCAGCTCAGCAAAACTTGTTACTGATTTAACAGGTCCCTTGCATTCCAGATTTTCTCACAGCTGCATTCGACTTTTATGTGACATTTAAGACCTTTTGCAGATTTCCTCACCTTGGCAGATTTTTTTCTTCTTTTTTTCTTTCATTGCAAATTCAACAATGTGCTCAGAGCTTCTCTCAAAGTGTTTCTGAATCAGCTTCCATCCTTCTAGTGCCGTGAGCTTCTAAAGAGTTGCAGGTTCCTATTTTTACTATGCATTTTGTTTATTACTACAATCAATTAGTTTCTGAATTTTTGTTTTCACAACAGTCAGTTGAATTCAGTCCTGGCAACTCTCTGATTTATTCACAGCAGTTAGCATTGAATCCTAGCAGCTGAGAAGTCCAGTTATTACATTCGAAAATTCCTGATCAGCAGATTGGATTTCAATCACTGCCTAAACTGCATTTTCCTTTCCTACTCTGCTCCAAAAATTTTTCTAGATCCCATTTTCCCTAAATTCGATCAGCAGTGAATGTGCCTAACAATTTCAGATACATTTTTATGCTTGATAACTTGATTCATAGCTTCTTAAACTCAGATTCAACTTCAAGTTGATACCAAACTTGTGCAAAAACTGCTTTCATGGAACATACCTTCTGAATTTTCTTTTCCAGCTGCATTTTCCACTCTGATTCCTCCAACTCAGCTTCACTAACTGTCCTTTACTAGATTTAGAATTTGCAGATTAATTTGTATCCTTTCAACAGCTCCAAGTCAAAGTATCCTAGATTCCAAGTTGGATTCAGCTTCAATCATTTCAGCAGCTTGATACCTTGTTGTTTTCTCCAATTGCTAGCAAACTTTGCACTAATTCAGTTCTACACAACTGCATTCCAGCTTCTCTCAAAGTGTTTCTGAAATTACAGCCAATATATAGCTGCAATTCTGCTATTGCATTCCATTTTAAAACCTTGGCACAACTTTTCTCACCTTGGCACAGCTTTTCTTTCTTTGCAAATTCTGATATGATTTTTTTTTCGTGTGGGTCTTCAAAGAATGATGAGAATTCTAAATGCCTCAATTGCTTCCATACTCAACCACTCCTTCTTGGAATTCAAACTCACTCAAATTGTAATTGTTTCCATCCTTCCATTGCAAAAATGCCTTCTTGATACAAAACTTTTCCAAAACACTAATCACTCCCCCACACTTAAATCTTTGTCCGTCTCGGGCAAAGTAGCATCAAGAAAACATCCCAAGCAAACAAATCCATAGATAAATGGGGTTAAGAGTAGGAAAATTGAAAAGAGTATGTATCAAGTATGATCATTGCTAAGAATAATATGGAAAAGGGAAACAAATTAATTAGCCTCCATAGATGTGATCCAATCATTGAAATATGATTTTAAAAGAACCTAAGCAAGTTCTAGAGTGCAATAACATATGTGTGTCACAAAAGTAAGGCTAATTCTCACTAGGCAAAAATAATTCATCTCAAGTCCTCAATTAAGAATCTAAAGCAAAGTAGTACTCAAGCATCCAAGAATTCATCCATGAGCTCAAACCCAAAGTTTTGACAACCAAAATTAATTTATTTTCAAAAGACTCTAAAATGCTATGGAGATAACCTAGAGGGATACATTTATTCCTAGCCATGCAAGAAAAAATACTAAAAAAAAGACATGGTATTTACAATGACTTTTATTCATGTTATGTTTCCTAAGAATTTATTATCAACTATTCACTTCAAAAAGAGAAAAACTTATTCCTAAAACCACGGAAATGATATGTACAATGAAATGAAGTGTAGAGAAAGTGAACTCCCCTTAAGTTGGGTAGATAGCTTCGTTCATGTCCAAACCATCCACCTCTAGCTCCTTTAGTTCATCAATGTACCTTTTGAGCCGGTGGCCATTGACTTTCCAAATAAAACCATTAGATGCATCTTGAATTTCCACAACACCATAGGGAAAAATATTAGTTACAATAAATGGACCATCCCACCTTGACATTAATTTACCTTTTATCAATTTGAGCCTTGATTTGTACAATAATACCTTGTCACCAATTTGGAAATCTTTCTTCACAATGTGCTTGTCATGGAAGTTCTTGGTCTTCTCCTTGTAGATCCTTGAATTTTCAAATGCTTCTAGCCGAATTTCTTCAAGTTCTTGGAGTTGTAATTTTCTCTCTTCTCCCGCATTGGTAGCATCGAAATTACAAGCTTTCACTGCCCAATATGCCTTGTGCTCTATTTCCACGGGGAGGTGACAAGCCTTACCATAAACCAAGCGGTAGGGTGACATGCCAATCGGTGTCTTATATGTTGTTCTGTAGGCCTAGAGTGCGTCATCTAGTCTTTTTCTCCAGTCTTTTCTAGTGGGTCCAACTGTCTTCTCTAAAATGAATATGATCTCTCTGTTTGAAATCTCAGCCTGTCCATTTGTTTGGGGATGATAGGATGTAGAAACTTTATGTACCACCCCATATTTACTCAGCAGTGCCTTCATGTGTTTGTTGCAGAAATGAGATCCTTGGTCACTAATTATTGCTCTTGGAATTCCAAACCTGCAGAAAATGTGTGACCTAACAAAACTACAAACAACAGAAGAATCATCAGTCTTGGAGGGAATGGCCTCCACCCAATATAAAACATAATCCACAGCATGTAAAATATACAGATAACCATAAGATGCAGGAAAAGGTCCCATAAAATCTATCCCCCAATCATCAAAAATCTCACAGTAAAGCATAGTATTTTGGGGCATCTCATGTCTCGCTCCTATGTTCCCAGTTCGCTGACATCTATCACAATTTTTATAAAAGACATATGAATCATGTAAAAGGGTGGGCCAGTATAAATCACATTCTAGTACTTTCCTAGCAGTTCTCTGGGGTCCAAAATGCCCCCCACAAGCTGATGAATGTCAAAAGGTTAGGACAGAAGAAAACTCATGATCTGGTACGCATCTCCTAATTATTTGATCATTACAAAATTTCCACAAATAAGGATCATCCCACACATAAAACTTTGCATCACTTTTTAATTTATCTTTTTGAGCCTTAGAAAATTGAGTGGGAAATACATGTGCAACAAAAAAGTTAACTAGGTCTGCATACCATGGTGTCTCACCATGCATTGTAATCAAGTGCTCATCTCTGAAATCATCATCAATGGCTGTAGGAGATCCATCTCCATCTAGTATGCTCAAATGATCTGCAACTAAGTTCTCTTTTCCACTTCTGTCTCTGATCTCCAGGTCGAATTCTTGGAGTAGGAGCATCCATCTGATCAATCTAGGTTTTGCATCAAGCTTTATCAACAAGTATTTGAGAGCTGCATGATCAGAAAAAATAATCACATGTGAGCATAATAAGTAAGATCTGAATCTATCTAAAGCAAAAATAATGGCAAGAAGCTCCTTTTCAGTCGGGGTGTAGTTTGCTTGGGCGGCATCTAGGGTTTTGGAGGTGTAGCAAATGACATGTGGTGCTTCATCTACCCTCTGTGCTAGAACAGCTCCCACTGCAAAATTAGAAGCATCACACATTAATTCAAATGGTAGAGTCCAGTCAGGTGATGTAATAATGGGAGCTGAGGTAAGAGCCTCCCTGAGTCTATGAAAATCTTCCTTGCATTTATCATCAAAATGAATCTCAATATCTTTCTGCAAAAGTCGGGTCAAGGGTCGAGCAATCAAGCTGAAATCTCTAATAAATCTACGGTAAAATCCTGCATGTCCAAGAAAAGCACAAACATCACGTACGCATACGAGGTAAGATAAAGAAGAAACAACACTGATTTTCGCAGGATCTACCTCAATACCTTTCCGAGAGACTATGTGTCCAAGTACAATCCCATGCTCTACCATGAAGTGGCATTTCTCAAAATTAAGAACAAGGTTAGTTTCAATGTAACTATGTAAAACCCTAATCAAATTATCTAAGCATGAATCAAAAGACGTGCCATAAACTGAAAAATCATCCATGAATATCTCCATACAGTCCTCTAGCAACTCACCAAATATACTTACCATGCATCTCTGAAATGTACCGGGTGCGTTGCAGAGTCCGAAGGGCATACGTCTGTAGGCAAAAGTACCAAAGGGGCAAGTGAAGGTAGTCTTCTCCTGGTCCTCTGGATCTATGCAAATCTAAAAGTAGCCTGAAAATCCATCCAAGAAACAATAATGCGACTTCCCTGCCAGTCTCTCAAGCATCTGATCAATGAAGGGTAAAGGGAAGTGATCTTTCCTTGTGACCTTGTTCAGCTTCCTGTAATCAATGCAGACTCTCCAGGAATTCTTAACTCTGGTGGGCACTAGTTCATTGCTTTCATCCGCCACCACGGTCACTCCAGATTTCTTAGGCACCACATGAATAGGACTAACCCACTGACTGTCAGAAATAGGGTAAATGATACCTGCCTGTAGAAGTCGAGTCACCTCTTTCTTTACAACATCCAAAATAAGTGGATTGAGTCGTCTTTGTGGTTGCCTCACAGGTTTGACATTATCTTCCAAAAATATCCTGTGCATGCAGATAGCTGGGCTGATACCTGGTATATCTGATAAAGTCCACCCAATTGCCTTCTTGTAGTGCCTCAGGACTTGCAATAATTTTTCTTCTTGTTCTGACTCCAAATGCTGTGTAATAATCACGGAAAAAGTCTGCTCCTCTCCTAGGTACGCATACTTCAAATGGCCTGGTAGTGGCTTCAGTTCACTCTGGTCTTCCTCAGTAGAAATAGGTGATCCTCGGGGCTCTGTGTACTCTCCTACACTTTGAATCTCAACAGAAATAGGTGATCCTTGTGGCTCTGTGCAATCCCCTACACCTAGAAAAACCTCTCCAGCTGGAAATGCGTCTGAAAAATCTTCTGAAAAATCCTCAGTCTCAGCAGTAAGTACTCTCTCAGCCTCCTCTGAATCAATAGCTCCTCCAGAAAAATCAGGTAAAAATCCCTCAGTCTCTAACTCTGTCTGCTCCAGCTTATCAAGAATATTCATGCTCATGATGGAATGATCCTCTCTCGGATGTTTCATAGCATCGAAAAGGCTAAACTGAACCACCGTGTCTCCGATCTCCATGGAAAGTGTACCAGCATATACATCAATTTTGATTCTAGCAGTCTTCAAAAATGGTCTTCCTAAAATAAGCGGAGAACGGTGTGCAAGATAATCTCCCTCCATATCCAAGATATAAAAATCTGCAGGAAATATTAGCTCCTTTACCTTCACCAAAACATCTTCAATCATACTTGCTGGGTGGGTCTGGCTCCTGTCTGCTAGCTGTATCACCACACCAGTGGGCTGTAAAGGGCCTATGCCAAGCATCTGGAAGACTGACCTGGGCATCACATTAATGGAAGCTCCTAAATCAAGCATAGCATCATGGAATGTAGTGCTCCCTATCTCACAAGAAATAGTAAATACCCCTGGGTCTTCACACTTCTGAGGTATAGAGTGGATAAGCGCTGAAATATTCTTCCCAAAGCTGACCAACTCATTTTCCTTAAGTTTCATTTTGTGAACACAAAGATCTTTCAAAAACTTAGCATACTTTGGAATTTGTTTGATCATGGTCAACAAAGGTACATTGATCTCTACTTTACTGAAAAGTTCCACTAGCTCATTGAATTCCTTAGCCTTCTCCTCCTCCACTTGTCTTTTAGCTTGTGTTTTCCGCTGTGGAAAGGGTAAAGGAACCCTCATTTCATCTTCTTTGGCCGGAAGTGGAGAGGCTGAAATTTCAGTGGCTGTCCCTTGCGGTGTGGTGGCTGTAAAATCGACCTCGGCACTAATTTCTTCTCCGTTTTCCACCAAAATTGGAGGATTACTTGAGGAAGGAGTTGGGAACGGGCTAGGGGTGGAACCAACTGAATTTGAAGTTGTTTCATGGTTGTTTTGAGCTGGAATTGAAGGTGCTGTCTGGTTTTCTGAAATTTCAGCTCTTGGGCCATTTGGAGATGATGTAACCTTCCCACTCCTCAAAGTAATAGCTCTCACATTTTCTTTAGGATTAGGAACAGTTTGGGAAGGTAATTGACTTGATCCTTGAGCTTGACTCTGATTAATCCCACTAGCCAATTGACCCATTGCCTCTCGAGGTTTTGTATGGTGGGAAACATTTGTTGTTGCTGTTGTAAAACTTGCTGTTGTTGTTGTTGTGTTTGTAAAACTTGTTGTAGCATCTCCATCATCTGTTGTTGCTACGCATTTCCTCCACTTGAGCTCCCATAGCCCCCTTGGTTAGCATAGGGTTTGGATGGTCCCTGAAACGATGAAGTAGTAGGTTGAAAAACATTACCCTACTGCGGTTGGAATTGGGGCTGATAAGAGGGCTGAGTTGGCTGTTGATAGGGCTGATTAAAGGGCTGACATGCTTGGAAACCTTGCTGAGAGTTGTATCCTTGAAAATTCTGATTTTGAAATGGAAAATTCTATTGTGAGGGCTGATTTTGCATAGGCTGAAACCCTTGATTGTAAGGCTGGAAATTCTGATTATAGGGTTGTGAGGGTTGGAAAAATGGTTGGTTTTGAGGCGGAAATGTTTGAAACGATTGACAACCTTGCTGCCCTTATTGATATGGCTGGAATTGAGGTTGGAATGGCTTAAATTGGGGCTGATATTGCTATTGAGTTTGTTGGAAATTAGGCTGAATTGGAGGTTGAAAATTTTGGTTCAACGGCTGAAAAACTTGTTGATTATTCTGAGTTTGCTGGGGCTGCTGTGATGTTTGCTGGAATTGTGGTTGCTGAGGGTTCTGTTGGTAGAAAGAGTTCCCGTACCTCAAATTTGGATGATCCCTCCAACCGGGGTTATAAGTAGAGGAGTAAGGGTTGTTTCTTGCTTGATATTGTCCTCTAACCAATGTTGCTACTGTCTCGTCTTGTTGGAGGGTAGGACATGAATCTGAGTTGTGCTCTTGACTAGAGCAGATACTGCATACCCCTATCACTTGATTAGGTTGTGGAGTTGCTGAAAGATTTGAACCTTGATTTGCATTATTAACATTCAATTGCTTAATAAATGATGTGATCTCTGCCAATGAATTCCTTATCTCTTTCAGATAATTAGAAACCACCTGAACTTCACCCACTCCTCTGGTGGTCAAGGCTCTGCTCCCAAACTGTTGTGAATTCTCAGCCATGTTTGAAATGAGCTCCCTAGCTTGATCTGGCGTTTTGTTCACTAGGGCTCCTCCAGCTGCAGCATCTATCATAATCTTGTCCATCTACAGCAATCCCTCATAAAAGTATTGAATCAGAAGCTGCTCACTGATCTGGTGCTGTGGGCAACTTGAACATAATTTATTGAATCTCTCCCAGTAATCGTAAAGCGTCTCACCCACCACTTGTTGAATGCCACAGATGCTTTTTCTAATTATTGCTGTTCTGGAGGCTGGGAAATATTTTTTCAAAAATGCTCTCTTCATAGAGATCCAACTAGACACATGCCCAGTAGGTAGATAATAAAATCAATCTTTTGCTGCTCCTGTCAGTGTGAAGGGAAAAGCTCTCAGCTTGATATCTTCTTCAGAAATCCCCTGAGGCTTCATAGTAGAGCATACAATATGGAATTCGTGCAGGTGTCTATTTGGATCCTCTCCAGATAATCCTTGAAACTTGGGCAGCAAATGGATGAGTCCAGATCTGAGCTTAAAATCTCCAGCCAGCTTTGGATAAGCAATGCTCGAGTACTGAAATGAAGCATCTGGTGCTGCGAGTTCCTTCATAGTCTTCTGGTGGTCTGCCATGATACTGCCTGACTGAGTGAGAATAGTCTGAATAGGAGGGATATCTGTAGTCTCTGAAAGAATGCCTTGGCTCCTCCTGGCTCTGAAAGTCCTCTCAATCTTAGGGTCAAATTCTTCAAGATCACCACCTGTAGACCTGGTCATAAAACCAAAACAAATCGCAGTAAAAGTAGATAAAGAGATAAAACAAATAAAATCAGATCACCAGATATAGCAATAAGCAAAAAAATAAATCAAGAAAGATATGAAATAAGTGCACAAGCAAAAATCAAACAAATCAACTAGTAGTTCCCCGGTAACGGCGCCAAAAATTTGATGGACCCAAAATAGGCTGTCACGAAATGTGTGGGTCCTCAAATTTAAAATATTTATAATTGCTAGAACCCCTTTTTGCAATCAGAGTATGAAAACATAGTAAAGGGGCCACAGGTCGTATTTTTCCTAGGGCTAGTTGATATCGTTTGATTCTAACTTGGTTTATGTGTCGTTTGTGAATTTTGGGTTTCAAATAAAACTTGGGTTTAGATTGCAATTGGAATTGAAAACGCAATGAAAAGCAAGGACTTAGCTGGACTAATGAAAACTAGGTAATGGCAATTGATAAACTCAACCAAAAAGCAACTAAATCTAACCAATGCCAAGTTGCAAAATTCGGAAATCAAACTAATACCAAACGAAATATTGCACTACAACTTGTGTCCAACTTAGGAAATTACTACTCAAGCAAATTTATTGCGAAACAAATGCCAAAACAGCTTGGCACGAAATCTGAAATTCCTTGTGCCAAAGCTGTTTACATTTGTGCCAAGGGTACTATTAACGATTTATAAGTAAAACTGAGCAATGCAGTTTGGAAAATAAAGATTTCAGGGAGGAAGTTGCAAAAGTGAATGAAGAATTTGAAACAAAAGCTACTCAAACAATCCTGCCCTATTGCAAAAATGACATGATGTAGAAATGCAGGGAATTAATGCAGAATTTCAGCAACTATGATCGGAATTGAAATGGAACAGCTAATTGGATACAAACTCAAACTAAGCAACTGAAAACAACTGCTCGAAACTAGCTTAAGGAGTAGTGAACCTAGAATTTCAGAAATAAGCTAACAATTCAGACACAAACTGAAGCAAGGGAAAGAAAGACAGAATCGAAACTGAAAATTCAGAACAAGCATGTGCAAAAATTCATTCACAAAGCAAATGCAAAATTAATTCAATCCGGAGGAAATTTGAGGGAATGATTCACCAAACAAGGTCTTTTTGATGTGCTGAAATCTAGAATGCAGAATCAAAATCTAGAAGGCAGAAACAAATTGGATAATGCAGAAACAAACTTGGCACGCAACCTAAAATTGGCACGCAAGCAATTACAGTGAAAACTAATAGAAATTTAATCTGAAAGTTCGCTACACAAGCTCCTAAACTACTTAGCTTGAAGATTTAAAACCTAATGAAGCTAAATAATTTAGAAAACAAACTCAAACAGCTGATATAATTGAAAATTCAAAAACAGAGTTGCGGCAGAAATTGAAACTACAGCTAAAACTGAAAGTTAACTAAAGAAACTACTCATCGATCCCTTCCAAGCTCAAAATCTCCTTGTTCGTCACGCAAAGGCTGGCCTCGAACCCCTAAGCTCAGCAAATCAGTGGAAATCAGCTTCACTTGATCAACTCTGCTCAAACTGCATCAGCTGGGGAAAACCAATCTGAATCCCTTTGATCTCAGTTAGACGGATTGCGATGATGATTCGAGGATCATCTGAGCTCACCTGAGAGCCCCTACAAGTGGCTCAGATGATCGAAAATGGATTGTGGCTGAGATTCAAGTGCTCGGACCACAGAGCATGTTGAAACCCTCAAACACCTTTGTCCGGATGAAAATTGAGCTGAATTCTCCACTGAAGCTATCTCCAATGATCGAGATGATGATCCAAGGTCGAGATTGAGGTGGTCGCGCCTCGAATTGAAGAAAAACTGAAGAAAATGAAGAAGAACGAAGATGATGAACAGTTGCGGCGAAGACGCGACGAGGAAGGAAGCTGCGCAGGTTTTTGATTAAGTACTTAGCATCGGACGGTTCAGATTGATTTGAGGAAATCCAACGGCTGATCTTGCTCTGATTTAATCCAAACTTTGATGATGATGATCAGGGGTCAGGATCTGCCTCGTGGTAGCTCGGATCCTCCAGATGTGCAACGGATGGTCTAGATCAACATAATCTTTGAATGGACGATCTAGAACCCTCTGAGCTTGATCCAACGGTTAAATGAGCTCTGATTGGGATGAAACCTTCAGATCTTGATCAGAGTGCTTGATCAGCCCTAACCCTAGCTCGGATCGCTTCAGATGGTCCCGGATGGCTCAGATCTAGCCGCTTTTGAATCGGACGCCCAGATTAATCCGAAGCTTGATAACTCGATCCGGGTCCACTTCCGACTCAAGTTTGACCCAGTATGCCCTAGGTCCATGAACCTTTCATGCCTACAAAAATAGATCAAAAATTTAGTGGCCAAATAATCCAAATTTGTAAAGATTTGCAATTAAATCCCAAATAAAAGTAAGTTCTAAAACCTAGGGTAAATTCACAATTAAGCAAGAAAAATATGGGTCAAATATTGATTTTGACATCTAAAATAATCAATAAAATGATACTTATCACCTATCCCAAGGCATCCCACACCTAACCTCCCCAAGTTAGGAATTTTCACCAAAATGGGCTTTTTAAAACCTATCCCAAGGCTCCCCCTACATTGGTCTTACAAAGGCTTTTTAAGAACCTCTCCAAGGTTCCCCTTACGCCAAAAATGGAGCAATCATGCTCCCCCTTCATCTAAGCTTCCCCTAAACTTAGGGTTTCTTGCAAAGATGTGTTTGGTTTCCCAAATTAAACCCAACACTTCTCCCCCTTTGCCTAACATCAAAAATATCCAACAATATCTCAATCATTGGATTCATTAACTTTTAAGTGATTATAAACACAGTGTACCTCCACAAGGTCTCACACTTGTTTCCCATTAATTGGACACTTTTCAGCTGCTGAACACCAAATTCAGCCTTTACCAGTCGACTGCCCCCTGGGTCAGTCGACTGATACTCTGAAAAACCAATTTTCAACTTTCTGAATCCAAATTCAGAAATGCGCCAGAAATTTCACAAATCTCCAAAAATTCCCAAATTTTATGGAGAGATTTGTGGTACCCATAACTACTTCGGAAAAATATATTCAACAATGTATCTATCACCATTTCCAAGTTTGACACAAAACCCAAAATTACCTATGAAAATTAAGACATAGCCAACAAGAGACAACCTCCCCCTTAACCTATGCTCTCTCCCAATTTTCTATTTTCACAACCAATCATCAAATCAAGTTCTACCCAACTTAACTTCATAACATCAAGTTAAGTTCTACCCAACTTAACATCACACATTTTCTTTTGTCAAGTTAATCCTAACTTAACACCCTAAGTTCTTCCCCTTTTAACACCATCAAAGGATTGCCCCAAGCAACCCTACCCCTAGTGGCAAAAAGAACTTACTTGATTTCTGAAAAGCCCCTCAGAAATCAACACACAGACTTACCAATCGACTTCCCCCGGCCAGTCGACTAATACAGTCAACTTCTGAAATTTCAGCCTAATTTCAGAAACCTCTAGACCATTCTAGAAAATCTGAAAAAAACATAAAAATTTACAAGCACATTTGTTAGAATATACCCTATCCTAGAAAAATATGGTTTCATAAAAAATATCAAATGTGCTTGACTTTTGGTACAAACTCTAATTTCCTTAAACATGGTCATTTTGTATCAACTTTGAAACCTAACCATAATGTCATGTGTTTGCCACCTCTATTCATCAATATTTCACACATATAACTGCCTTCAATTCTTTTCCTCTTTTCCTATGTATTCTTAATATGATAAAATCCCCTTTTTCTTATCTCTTAACCCTAGATACATATGCACTTATCAATCTTTCTTGAATTCCATGATATCACCATAGCCTTATTTCATATAGTTAACATTAAATCATGAAGTAAAACTTTATTCAAGGAATATGAAGGCATAAATAAGGATTTTAACCCAAAGTCATTTCTTATCATCCAATTTATGAACTTTTCTATCTAAACCCATGGATCAGTCGACTGCCCCTAGGACAGTCGACTGCTAAAACGAACAGAAAGTTCTCAGTGCTGAATTCACCTGGATCAGTCAATTGGTTATTTACCAGTCGACTGATACCTGAATTTCAGTCTTTCAGCCTAATTTCAGAAATGCCTAACTAATTCCACAAATCTCAAAAAAATCTGAAATTTCGTGGAGAGATTTATGGAGCCTATGTCTACTTGGGAAAAATATGTTTTCAAACAAATCTACTCCAGATCCCAAGATTGGCATGAAACTCAACCCTTCCTAAATTATATCATTCAGACTTCTCCAAAAGTCCTAACTTAGGTCTCTCCTTAATGTATCCTCTCATACCTGACCATAATACATTTTTATTACTGAGTTATATGATATTTACACATTAAACCTTAATTTTATCAAATATAATCCCATTTTCATATTTTTCTCCATAAATCTCCTTCTAATGTGTCAATTCCCTAGGATTAAGACTCACCTTAGTCTTCCAAACCCTTTGACACATTTCCTAGTCCACCTAGACTTCTTAGAAAAACCATCTCTTGAGATCCATTTACCATGGATCCCAAAGGCTCCTAGAGCTCCCCCTTGAGCTCTTAGCCCTAGCCACCTCCCTAGGTGATTCAATCCATACTAGACCACCCCGGTGAGCCCCCGGTGATTCTTGGCCTATAAACCTAACCTTCTTAACCTCAGCCACCTTGTCCTTAGTTAAGTCATTCTTTTTACCTTTAAGTGGTACCCCCTTACCATTTTTGGACTTCTTCTTCTTGTCATCATCATATGCTACTCTAGTACATTGCTTTCCATTGGCATTGGAGACCTTAGATTGGTATCCCAACCCCGATCTATCATAGTTGGGTTTTAGACTACCCAACACCATATCTAAACTCTTTGATCCAATCGTGAATCTTTCTAGGGTTTTTTCCA
Organism: Boesenbergia rotunda; assembly: GCA_024364735.1. Taxonomy (NCBI): domain Eukaryota; kingdom Viridiplantae; phylum Streptophyta; class Magnoliopsida; order Zingiberales; family Zingiberaceae; genus Boesenbergia; species Boesenbergia rotunda. Next base: position 50,129 of record JAGFNQ010004158.1, on the reverse strand, counting down.
ATTTATCAAGCTTTTCCTTAAAACTTGATTTTTCCTTTTCTAGATTTCTAACCCTAGAATCCACATGTCCACTTTGGACATTTCTAGACCTACCCATCTTCCTAGGCATATGTCTCCCCTTCTTAGGATTTACGCCTTGATACTTAGGTACAAAAGTCTTGGGTTTATCATGATGCATGGTTTTCCTAGGGGTTTGATCTACCTTGTTAACCCTATTCCTATCATGATATTTAAATCCATAATTATGCACAAGCAAGCATTTTTCATTAATTCTAGCATGCATGGAGGAACTTAAATTTGAATTGCATTTTAATTTAAAGTTAGGGATTACCTCCCTTACCCTTGTAGTTCTTCCTTGATGTGATCTCCTCTTCTTTTCTTCTTTTTCCCATCTTCTTAGATGCTCCATTTTCTTGAGCTTTCCACTCTTTAGGCATTTTCGTATGATAGTGTCCTAGCTCACCACACGTGAAGCATCTAATTTTCTTTCTTTTCTCTTGGGCTTCTCCATTCCTACAACCCATGTTAGATTTAAAAGAAATTGAAATGAGTTTAGTGGTTACCTCCTTTTTCTTACCCTTTGGGCACTTGTCCTTGTAGTGTCCCTTTTCATTACATCTAAAGCATATAATGTGGTCTTTGGTTCTTGCTTTGGTGGAGGTAGAAACTTCTCCTTTCTCCGGTATGGATGAGGGTCTCTCCTCCCGCTCAATCCTTGAAGTTGATTCTTCCTCTTCTTCTCTTGACGAGGTGGATGATTTCTCACTTGATTGTACCATTTCGATTGATGAAGTTGACAATTCTTCTTCCTCTCGGTCTTCTTGGACCATTTGACTTATCTCTTTGGGCTCTTCCATTTTTTGAACTTGTGTAGGGTTCTCATTATATTTTTTCAACTTGTTCCATAACTCATATGCACTTTTATATTCCCCTACACCACTCAAAACATCATTAGGCAAAAGATTAACCAATACACCAATTACCTTTTCATTCGCCCTAGAATATGCTTGCTACTCTTTAGTCAAATATCTAGGGCTCTTCTATTACCATTCTATATTCCCACTCCATTCCAAGCCATGTCTCCATTCACATTCTCCAATAGTTGAAATCTTCATGATCGTAGGGAGGTGGAGTGTAGATATCCTCCCCTAGCTTGCTTTCCATCATTTTTCTCTCTAGCTTTCTTGCTCCCTCAGCGGTTAGTCCAATAAGAGCGGTCCTTCGCTCTGATACCACTTGTTAGATCGATGTCGATTTACTAGAGGGGGGGTGAATAGCAATTTCTCGGTTTGTTCTTCCTACAAGGTTAGTTGCACAAGCGGAATATACTAAAATAAAATTAAACAATGCTAACAAACCTATTTACGTGGTTCGGAGATGAAGACTCCTACTCCACGACAGTCCGTGAGGTGGACGATCCCTCGATCCTTCGGCGGATCACTCCTCGGATGCCCTCCGGCTATCTCGCGTAGCTCTTTATGGGTGGTGAAACTTCGCCACAAATCCAAGTACACTTCTGAGCTCTAAAGACTACTAATAAGCCTTAACCAAGTTTTTTCGTCTAGGGTTTCCAGTCAAACTCGAGCCTCCTTAAATAAAACTCAAGGCTAGAAAATACCCTACCAGTCGACTGCTCCCAGGGCAGTCAACTACCCCCACTCAGATTCGACCATTGCAGCTCAACGTTCAAATTCTGGCTACTTACCAGTCAACTGCTCCTGGGGCAGTCAACTGGTCCAAGGTCGAAAACCTTCTGTGAGTTTCTGTTTGTGCTGGCAGTCTACTGTTATATTCCCAATCGACTGCCCAGCCTACAAAGACACTCTTTCTCACTCCAACGACCCTCCTTCATGCGTGCCTTCAGGTACAATCCCTTGGCTTGCCCCTTGAATCTTCTTCCACAGGCTATCGTCCCTTGGATGCGCACACAAGCCTTCCCTTGGCTTGCCTCCATGCCACCCTTCACGTGTGCCCTTTGAAGTCCACTTCCCGGCTTGTCCTTGGAGTCCTCCTCCCTCAGCTCTTGTCCCTTCATGACTCAGCTGACTCTTCACCAATAGCCTTGACTGTTGCCTTCGCACCCTCTTCATCTTTGACTCCCGTCCCTCGGATGCTCACAAGCCTTCAACTTGTCTTCATGCCATCCTTCACGCATGCCTCGAAGTCCGTGCCCCTCAGCTCATCATCCCTGCTATTCAAGGTCCCTCGGGTGCACATAAGCCTTCAGCTTGTCTCTATGCCACCCTTCATCATATCGAAGCCTTCCAACTAAGTCCATATGTGTAACCTGCACATCCTGCACACTCACATACATATATTAGAGCACAAGGGAAAACCTAACTTAAATCCTTTGCCCAAACATCAAAACACATGGTCACTCCGGACCATAGATTGCCTCAATAGTTCAAATCAAGGGGAAGCTTCTAAGATTAAATCTTAGCTACCATTAGTTAATGGTATTTCCTTATATCATAATAACAAGTATGCTAAAAATATGTTGTATGATTTTAATGTCTATTACCATAAAAAATAGAAAGCATGATAATTCTAAGGAGAATTATAAATCATATCATGCTAGAACAACATTATTTAAGAATAGGAAGGTAGAAAATAATTTAGGCAAGAATCCTAAGAAAGTTAGATATCTCTCTAAAAAGAAAAATATTCAAGGAAATAATAAAAAAATAAACTTTGAGGATTTAAGGATCGAAAATCAAGTTTTTGTAAGATCATTTAGTATCGAGAGAGGGGGAGGAGGGGTGGGGGGAGGTGAATCTCGTTCATTCGAATAACTCTTTTCTTTTCATCTTCGTAGAACTGAATCAAAGTAATGCAGTGGAAATCAAATAGACAATTCAAACAACACTTTTATTTTATTTGGTTCAGAGCCTTCATCGACCCCTAATCCAAGGCCCACGATCCTCGATCACTTCGATGGGCAATCCACTATAATTTCATTCTTCGAAAACTTTCAAAGAAAGAAAATCGTAGAATGTGTAAGGAATGATAGTATCACCCTACTATCTTCCTTTTGAATCAATGCAAGTACAAGTAAATGTATATTGACACAAAGGAGTAGTTTTGTGCGTGTAGTGTCAAAGCTTGAGTAGTTTGTTGACGCATAAAGGAAATGAAGAGTGAAAAGAAGTGATTGCACAACTGAGAGCTTGAGGTCTTTTATATAGTAGTCATTCGGTCGACGAAACTCCGCGCCCTTCCTTGTTTTCATAGCTCGGCTGACATTATAATAAATGTGATTCGTCTATCTATCCTTCTGATTAGTCGACGGATAAAGCTTCCTTCTTTAGATCTGCTCATATCAAAATAGTATCTGTTGACTAATCCTGGCTATCAGTCGATGGAATCTCTAAGTTTCTTCATTAATCTGACTGGATCAGTCTACTGATAGATTAACTAAACTCTGAATATATTGTCTTCTCTACAAAATAGGGTTAGCATAAATGGTACACACAAAAAACTTGACCTTGCAAAATAAAGGTTAGCACATATATAATATGCATGAGTAGTGGATAGACCTGTCTTGATCTCAACTTTGAAACCACTATGGTTTCTTCTAGTTGGATTAGCACCTAAGGCTTGTCCCAACGGGACACAACCTCACTGCACTGTTCTCCAGGACTTACCTCAACTCATCTGCCAAACATCGAGTCCTTTAGAGACGTTTAGATTTCACTACTTGACATCAGATCGACCTACCAAGACTTCCACGTGCTTGGTATCAAATCCTCTAGACCTACAAAGACTTTTTGCAAGATATCAAACCATTTGGTCTTCCTGCCTGATTTTCATGATCTTCCAAGACTTCTCCTGCCTAGTATCGGGTCTATCTGACCTATTAGGGATTCCTAAGTTGAGTTTCCTATATACTTAATCAATATATCAGATCACAATAAGACTTAACTTGAACCTTTAAACAACATGAAAACATAGGTTTAAATATGACACTCCCTGCACCAATGGTTTTGAGGTCAAGAATTGATAAATTAGAGAAGATCTTAGAGAAAATGAAAAATAATATTAAAAGGTCAAAGAAACTATATCTAGGTCTAAATAGACAAGAATCATCTAAGGCAAAAAAGATTTTGGATACAAACTGAAGTCCAAGGACAATGTACACTCATACCATAGAGTTTCATATAGATATAGAACTAATCCTAATTCTAAGAGTCAAGTCAAGGTTACAAGGGAGATTATCCCTAAAGATGACTTTGAGGAGACTAGTATGACTAAGGCTTTTAAGAAGTCTAAGAAAGTCATTAGGAAAGTATCTAGAGAAAGTTATCCCTAGTAAGTACCTAGTGCACTCAAGGAGTTAGCTCCAATAGATATTGGGTTCCTAAGTGTGTGATCTCTTCACACTAGATAGGTATAGGGTATATCTGTTGATGCAGTCTGACCTGATTGTTGTTTTGGTGTTGACACCAATTTAAGTTTAGGTGAATGAGTAAATTCGGCTTAAGTCCTGGTCGGGGACTGGCATGAAATCCTGGTGAGTAAAGCCGGGTCCCGGTGAGTAAAGCCAGGTGATTGAAATCTCGGTGAGTGAAGCTGGGTCCCAGTGAGTGAAGTCGGGTGATTGAAATCCCGGTGAGTGAAGCCGGATCCTGGTGAGTGAAGCCGGGTGATGGAAATCTCGGTGAGTGAAGCTGGGTGTCGGTGAGTGAAGCCGGGTGATGGAAATCCCGGTGAGAGAAGTCGGGTCCTGGTGAGTAAAGCCAGGTGAATGAAATCCCGGTGAGTGAAGCCGGGTCTTGGTGAGTGAAGCCAAGTGACGGAAACCCCGGTGAGTGAAGCCGGGTGACTGAAATCTCGGTGAGTGAAGCCGGGTCCTAGCGAGTGAAGCTAGGTAACCGAAACCCTGGTGAGTGAAGCTAGGTCCTAGTGAGTGAAGCTAGGTTGAATGAAGTCCCAGTGAGTGAAGATGGGCGCGGAGTCTTGGTCCGGGGGACTGAGCATGAGTTAGGTCGGAGCTGGATCGGTCTGGAGACTGATCAAGGAGTTGGCACTAACTCCTGGTTGTGGATCGGTCTAGTGACCGATCCAGAGTGTCTGATCATTGTGGTGAATAATTAGGAAGAGAACAGAATGTTTCTGTTTGGCTTCTGATCGTTCTGGTGAACGATCAGTGAGAGATCATAATAGTTCTGTGAGAAACCCTGATCGGTCGATCTGACCGATCAGGGATCGGTTTGTCCGTATCCTGACCGATCAAGATGGTTCCTGATTGTCTAGGGAGTGACCTGATCGGTCACCAGACCGATCAGGGCACAACCTGATCGGTCAGGTGACCGATCAGGGCCTTTGGCTGATGGGAGCTGGAGGAAACTCCAGCAAACCCTTGATCGGTCAGTGTGACTGATCACAGGTTCCCTGATCGGTCAGTGTGACCGATCACAACTTCCCTGGATCGATCAGGAGTGAGCCTGAACGTTCAGGGTCATCACTGATCGGTCTGGTGACCGATCAGTGTCTGAACTTTAATTTGAAAACGTTGTCAGACTTCTGATAATGCTCTGATTTCGCTCTGAATCTTTCTGATACTTGCTGATTTCTTTGTGATATGCTTTGCTAAGCTTCTGTTGAGTGTGCAGGTGAGACAGGGATGATACAAACCAAGGAGAAGAGTCAATGGCGACTTTCACCGTGGCAGGTTTGTCTGTTTTCTGTTTCTAGGTCTCAACGGCTTTTGGCGTAGCTGGCGACTGACCGGAGGCTCAGCTGAAGGGGTCTTCAGTGGACTGAGTGCTCAGTGGAGTCAGTGGGTCAGGCTGTCGTTCAGTGGGTGTTGATGGAGTCTGACGACGGTGAGCAGAAGCTTAAGAAGAAGCTGGGAAGCAGAGGAGCGGTAGAAAAAAGAATAGACAGAAAACTAGAGAAGTTTTTGGCTGGGTTGTTTTGAGCTCTCTGTATAGGCTTCTTGCTCGAGCGTTCCTGTTAGATCTGTGTGAGCTGTTCTTCTCATTGTCTCGTGTGTTTAATTGATATCATCTGGAGACTGTTGTGGACAAGTTTCTCCACCGAGAAGGAGGCTCTATTCTATCCGGAAGTTCAGGGGCATGATCTGCCGACGATCAAGGGATCGCCCACCTTAGGGCACGCCAAGGAGTAGGGGCAAGTTATCCCCGAACCTTGTAAACCATCTTGTTAGCGACTGGTTTATTCTTCATTTCTGCATTTCTGTTTGTTTCTGTATTGTTTCCGCTGCTGCTAACCTAAGTGCAGAAAAGCCCAAAGAGCTAAGTTTTTGTGTGTCTGGCTATTCACACCCCCCTCTCTAGCCATCCAAGTTCCAACAATATCAACCCTAATTGGAAGGGTAGCTAACCCAACCATTGTGAAATTGATATTTTAAGAGGATTTTCAAGATATTATGACATCTTGAAAATGAAATGTTTAACTTTTACTCTTGAAAAGTTTAAAGTGTACCAATAAAAATTTGAGAAATTGATGAGATTAATTAAATTGACAACATAGGATAGAAGTCAAAGGTGAGCCAAGTTGGGATTTTGGCACTCTTTAGGGAGATAGGGTCGATTATGCCAAATCATCAATTTGACTTACCAATTAGTTGATGACACTTAGATGGGAAAAAAACTTAGGTATTTTTTTGTGTTATAACTACCATGCGCGTGTTCAAGGATTAAGTCCACATGGGTGGACTTAATCTCCATAAGGTGAGCTTAACTTAATTAACACACATGACTAATTGTCATTAAGGAAACTAAACATAATTAAGTAATCTAATGCTTTATGCATGAAGGGGAGTTTAGATTATTAGATGTGGATTCAAAGTGTACAACCGTTAACTCAGTATATTAACATTAATAGGTTGTTAATAATGTATAGGCTTTATGAGGATAATCCCTATAGGATGAGATTGGTATATAAGGGAAGAATCTCATTGATTAGGGAATTATCTTGTTGGATTCAAGGGAGTTTCTTCTTCTTCCTCCTCCCTTCCCTATTGAGAAGGACTACTAATTGTCACCCACTCTTGTAGAAGATCATTCTGTATTTGTAGGAACTTCGTGTTGGTGTAGTTTGCATTAATAGTCAAACTCAGATTTTGATGTATAACAAAGGTTAAAGTTAGATGTGTTGTTTGTCTAACATTATTACCAAGTGTGCAGGATTGAAAGACTTAGGACCTGACACCAGGTTGAAGCCTAAGTTGGTTGAAACCTAACAGGAAGACTAGTTGGGTTTGCGGGGCCTGACAACTGTTGATGCAGTCTGACCCTGATTGTTGTTTTGGTGTTGACACCGATTTTAGTTTAGGTTGATTAGATGATTATGATTAAGTTCTGGTCGTGGACTAGGCATACCTGGTGGGACTAGGTTGTGGAAAAGTCCTAGCTTGGAGGGCTAGGTGTGGGAAAATCCTAACCTGGAGGGTTAGGTGTGAAAAAGTCCTAGCTTGGAGGGCTAGGTGAGGAAAAGTTCTAACCTGGAGGATTAGGTGTGAAAAGTCCTAGCTTGGAGGGCTAGGTGAGGGAAAATCCTAACCTGGAGGGTTAGGTGTAAAAAGATCTAGCTTGGAGGGCTAGATGTGAAAAATCCTAACTCGGAAGGTTAGGTGGTTGGAAATCCTGGTGAGTGAAGCCGGGTCCTGGTGAGTGAAGCCAGGTTGGCTGAAGTCCCGGTGAGTGAAGCTGGGCATGGAGTCTTGGTCCGAGAGACTGAGCATTGGTCAGGGGAGGCTGGGAGCCAGTTCTCTTGATTTAGAGTGAATTTGGCCTTACCCAGATCGATCTGGTGACCGATCAGGGAAGTTGGCATGAAGTTCCCTCATGGATCGGTCTGGTGACCGATCCAGCGATGTCTGATCGACCTGGTGACTGGGGAGCTTCCAGTAACTTTGGCAAACGTACTGTTCGGCTCCTGATCGGTCTGGTGACCGATCAGGGAGAAACCTTGATCGATCAATCTGAACAATCAATTGTCGTGAGGTTTCTCACCCTGACCGATCAGACTGGATCCTGATCGGTCAGGGAGTGTCCTGATCGGTCTGGTGACCAATCAGCCAGTGTATTTCAGGCAGGATTGTGGCAAGAAGATTTCTGGATCGGCTTGATGACCGATCTGGTGACCAGTTAGGGTGACCGATCATACAAGCTTGCGATCCCAGGTTTCTCACTGGGGACCGATCAGGTTGGAGCCTGATCGGTCTGGGATCATCCTGATCGATCCGGTGACCGATCACTTTAATTCAAATGCACTGTCAGACGCTCTGATCACGTCTGAACACATCTGATTTCTCTGTGCTTAATCTCTGATACTTGATTCTCTGTTGATTTGCTGTGCTAATGATCTGATTAAGTGTGCAGGTGATAGGGATGGATTCAAACACTCAAGGAGAGTTAATGGAGGTCTTTCCTTGGAGCAGGTTTGTCCGTTTTCCATCTTAGGTTGCAACGGACGCTGACTGCTGACTGGAGCTTGGCTGAGAGAAGCTCAGGGAGTCCAAGAAGAGCTCAGTGGTAGCTGGCTGTTGAAGGTGAGCAGCTGGAGGCTGCAGTTAGGTGGTGACCTGGCGATCAGTGGAGAGACTTAAGCTGCGTAGCGGAGAAGAGCTAGGTAGAGCTTGCTGAGTTCAGTTCTGGTTGCGCGATCAGTTCTCCACATTGTGCTTGTGCGATCTGTTGTTCCATCATCTTGAGCAAGCAACTACGATCCTTGAAGCAACCTTGTGTTACTTGAGCATTTGGAAGAGAAACAAGAAGCTTGGCGAGTCCATCAGCGAGAAGACACAAAGAAGGGGTTTCTTGCGTGAGATCTGTGCTAAGTGGAGCTCGGGTGAAGTTTGCTTGTGTTCTTGTGGTTCTAAGTGCTAAGTAAGATCCTTCTTGTGTTTCATGTACTCTATACTTAATTCATTTCGAAATGCTGTGGAGAGGTTACTCCACCGAGAAGGAGGTTGCTTACTATCCGGTGTTCATCGGGGCTTGATCTGCCGACGATCAAGGGATTGCCCACCTCACGGGCACACCAAGGATTAGGGGCAAGTTATCCCCAAACCTTGTAACTCCTCTTTGTTAGTGTTTTGTGTTGTTACTTAGTTCTGCATTTAGTCTTAGTTTTTTTTGGTTTGCTTCCGTAGCTGCCTAACCTCTGAAGTGCAGAAAGTTGAAAAGTGTCAAGTTTCGGTGTCTGGCTACATTCACCCCCCCCTCTCTAGCCATCCAAGTTCCAACAACAATTGGCTGAAACCTAGGTTTGTTGAAATCTAACATGAAGTCTAGCTAGATTTGAGGGACCTGAAAGTTGGTTAAAGTCCAGATGGGACATTTGGCAAGAAGACCTAGTGGGTCAAGAAGTTGAGTTGATCTGTAAAGTGTAAGTGAGGTAAGTCTCTGGAGGAAAGATCAGGTGAGGATGAGTCCCTGGTGGGATTGTATGTTAAATCCGACACGTTTGGCTAGGTCCCGGTAATTTCCATAGGATTACCGGATGGGTTCCGGGGCTTCCGAGTCCTTGGACACAAATTTAGGGATCAAAAGGTATTTAAACGAATAGTTACAAGGGCTATAGCATATATAATCTTAAGCCTAGGGGTGTTCTTGCAAATAGGTTGAAAATGGCTGGACCAAAATGCAAAAATGCTAATATAAGAGCCGATTAGGGCTCACTGCATTGGCCCATCCGTTACCTCCACACTCGCCGCAGCCGACACCCTTCTTCATCATCTCCCTCTCTTCTTTCCGCTCGGGCACAACCGCAGATAGCCGATTGCTGCTCCACCCCCTCGGCCGCGTGCTCTAGCTGTGCCTCTCCCGATTGAAAGCCGACTCCTCAGCCGACGTCTCTCCGTCTCGTAGCACTCTACCGACTCCTCGCGGTCCCGATTCCAGCCATCGAGCTCCCTAGGTCGGCAGCCTCTCCTCCTTCCTCGTCACTCTACCCGCGACCCTTGTCTACCCCTACCCGGGATTGGCAGATCAAAGGGTGCCCTTCGGTCGACGGCAGGGGAGGAAGCTAGGACACTGTCGACGGCTTTGATTAGGGTAAGCTGTCAATTTTCCTCTGGGTTCTAGCATCAGATCTATGGAAGAATTGAGAGGGGATGGTGATATCATTTGTATTCTGATTTAGGGATTGCTCTGGTTCTTCTCTGTGGAGATTGGTTGCTCGATTCCTTGGCGAGGATTTACAGCTGAATGGAGAGGGACTGCATGAGCAACAACCTAGGTAAGGATAGATTGTGTATGTTGGTTTGATTTGGATTTTCAGTAGATTGGTTGGTCGGTGACATTGATCCCTAAATTGAATGGAATCTGTGGTTTGACTAGCTGTAGAATCCCTCACGAATTGGATGGCTGCTGAGTTAATGAGTCGCAATTGGAAATCGTTATAAGAGGTAATCTCATTTGGGGTTTATTTAGTCTTGCCTTAGTTGTTGCCATTTAATATCCTGCTGAGATCTTGCTAGCAGTGTAGTTATACTTGAATGGAAACTGGATTATCTAGTTGTGGCTATTGGGTTTAATTGGAACATTAGGTTAATGGCTGCATGGATACAAGAATTTGGAATTTGGAGGGGTTAGGTTTAATTTGAAACTTAAACCTAACAACCTAAGCTTAAGGAACGTGAATTCGGGTTTACCTTCAAAGTAAATCTAATCTTAATTACAAGGGTAATAAACTGGAAAAGGACGGATTCGGTAAACCCTAAAACGGATTAGGGATTAATTAGCTAGTTGTTATTTGTGTAATAGCTAATTAAATTACACCCTTGATACAGGAGCTTGATCGGATTTATTGTTACTTATTTTGGCGGGTGGTTCTGTCTCGATCGATACGGACTTCACTCTTGGAGGCGGGTACCGTTTGACTTATCTATCTTGATATTGTCATTTTGTTATGCATAGAATGTTATAGATAGCAGTAAGATTCTACGCTATCCCTGGTTATTCTGTCTGTTCTGGATATTATTGTTTATCCCTGTTTATTATGCCAGTTCTGGATACTTGTTGTTCATCCCTGAGTTATTCTGCTGTTAGTTCCATACAGTCTCGGGTATTGTCATATCCATTTGTATGCTAGAGATCGTGGTATTGTCTCCTGCATTTGACCTTGAGGGATTGGTAGTTTTCCGGTCAGTATACCTTGTAGGTTACCTGTATTTCCTGTTATAGGATTTCAGACTGAGACTTAGTATACTGAGGACTTGGGAGAGAGGTATGTGTATCTATCATACACCATCCTTGCACTGTTGCATGCCGGCGATCAGCGACTCCCTTGTGGTTGAGCCTAATCGTCTTCCGGTACATGACATGCACACATGGCCACTCATGGGTTAGTGGATACCGTAAATATGTGCATTTGCCCTGTATTGCTCCGTTCGACCACTATGAGGAGGGTGAGCACGGGCGTGGTAGCAAGCAGGGATCCCTTCTCGTACTGAGCCACGAGGAGATGAGAGCTTGACTCCCCCATTGCTTGGGGTCGGAGCGGAGTCTCCACCAGCATCCTGTCCACCCGGTCACTCAGGAGCAGTGATGGCAGGGTGTACAGTTGTCAGAGCCCTACCCATTCAGACGTCCCTATGACAGGTGTACGATGATCTGTCTGGTGTCAGGGGTGACACATGTCATTGCACCATGTGCATACTTTGCATCTTGCATTGTTTGCTGCACTTGTTTGACATCGCATATACTGGAGACTTGTTATCTGTGCTTATATGCCTATTGTTTTCCTTTGGTATTTATTACCCTCTTTCCAGGTTAGATGGATTCAGGTATGTATCTACCCAGTATTTTCAGTTCCAGTCTTACACCTTTTGTTGATATGAGACTGTATTAGCGGACCTCTTGTTGTTAGTATAACTTTCTATGCATATCTGTTGGGTATTCGCTGAGCTATGGACTCACCCCGTTGCCATACATGTTTATTTCAGGTTGATGTCTGCGAGGAGATCCTGAGCCGCCAGTCCCCAGCTCCAGAGGGGCTCTTTTTGGTTTTGCTTTCCGTTGTTTCGTTTATGGACCCTGTAGTATTTACTATGCTTCCGTTGTTATGTTTCGAATATGTACTCACGTTTTATTCTATGGTATTGTACTTTTGAGTCCTATGTTGGACTTCGCTTGGTTTTGGTTTTGTTCCTGCCCCCCGGCAGCTCAGGTGAGTTCGGATTCTGGTTTTACGACGTATAGTCATTTATGCAGTTATATATGTGTGGATTGGAGGCCTGAGGCCCTTTAAACTGCGTGGTTGTGCATATATATATATATATTGTGTTTGTTATATTATCTGTGTGTATGTGTAAATTGTCAGTCGGACAGGGGAGGTGCTGTCCGATTTTCTATTGGCACAGCGGCTCCTGGGTCTCGGGGCGTGACACTGTAGGTGCGGTCCATCTTAGAACCATTTCGGAGATTTGAGCCAAGAACTTGACTAGATTCTGGTCTTGAAAAAATAGGATCTAATTAATACCCATATCTTATTTACCCTATTTTAAGTGTGACAACTCTATTTTACAGGGTATACTTTGTCTTTGGACTAACGTTATTTTGCAGGCTCTAAATTGCAAAAATTGTTGGGACCGGGTGCATGTTGACATGGATACGGGTTCGTAATTTTAAAATTTAATTACGTGCAACGGAAGATTTAGCATAAATAATTTCTCAAATTATTTTAACCACGTATCTAGCATGCAACCTTATGTTGTGGAGACATGATCATACATTTAAAATTTTTGCAGAAAGTAAATTAATTTACTTAATACCTCGCGTAACTCGTAGAAAGGGACGAGATCCAACCGTAGCGTCCCTTGGAAGCTCCGCCTCTATTCGCGTCCATGCCGAGTTTTCTTCGGGATGACTTCGCAAAGCCATGAGTTTCGTGCCGACAAGAACTACTAGATTCTCCAAAGGCACGACAAGAATACCAAGAGAGAGATGAAAAACTAACCACCAAACGAAGAACGGAATCAAGATTCCGGGAGGAAGGAAGGAGTCACGCCCGCTTCTTCTTCTTCTTCGGCTTCTTCTTGGTGGTGGAAGCTCACGGCAAAGGGGGAGGGCTCTAGGGCCGACGGCACTAGAAGAGGGAGAGGGAGAGAAGGAGAGGGAGAGAGGCTAGGCAAGAATCCTTGATCTCTTGGATTAATTTCCAAGCCTTGCCTTGGTACCTTTATATAGTAGCCTCTTAATCGCCAAGTCTCCTCTTAACGGAATAAATTTTTCATAAGAAATTTATTTTATAAATTTTTCTATGAATTATTCCGTTATGCCAAGTTTTTATTATAACTTAATTTATAATAAAAACAACCAAGTCTCCCCTTTTATTATGGAAAGAAATTTCTTTATATAAATTTCTTTATCATGGTAAATCAATCCATTATTGATTTTATAAAATAAAATAAACCAATCCAAGGTTTATTTTAATTTCCATGAAAAATAAATCTCTTTATATAAATTTCTTTATATAAATTTGTTTATATAAATTTGTTTATATAAATTTCTTTATCCATAATTTTATAAAACAAACCGCGCTCAGTTTATTTTATAATTTGAACCAAACAATTTGGTTCTCCCCTTTTGATGTGGCCAGCCAAACAAAGAGGGTGGGGACCCTCTTTGGCCGGCCAAACCCAAGCCGAAACCTTACGAATTAAACTCATTTAATTCATCCAATAAGTCTTCAAAAGACTTAGCCATTTTATGCTTCCGATGCGTCTCTGAAAATTCAGATTTGACTTATCTCTCTTAATCGGAAAATCCAATTTACAACTCGTTTTAAATCCCTCGGATTACTCCTAGTGCATGTGACTAAATAGGCTTTCGATTTATGTTGGCCGTCTATAATTAACCAATTATAGAACGATCATGAGTGACACCTAGTAGTACATCATGATCCCCAATTAATCGAAAGATCAACGGTTGACCTCAGAAATAATTCTGAAACCCTTCAGCAGCTTTAATGAATCATGCCTCATTCCCTTCACCATCTTATACCCACTTGGTTCAGGACACGGTCTATGTGTGTCAGTCCCCACTAGGCTGACTACGTCACACCTAGCCCAAGTAATGTCTTTCTCGTCCAACGGATTCTAATTACTCTCATGTTTCTGAGAGATTCATACTCGGAACATGTGATGCTCTGGCCAGAGGCTTCGAGTAACAATCCGACGATAGGCCTTGGGTATACATCTCCTCGCAAGGAGTGGTGAATCCTTTGTAGGCTGTTCAAACATCTTTGGGCACTTCGGCTTATACCCAATCATCCTGGGTCCACACCTCCTTGGAGATGCTTGCTTAAGATGTCAAAGTATAAGTCTTCATGACCAAGATGACTTGAACATCGCAAGTCAAAGGAACATCACACTTAAGCTGCAGTAAGAACTTCATTGACATATCTATATGTAGATTACCATATGAAGTTTTACAGCTAGTTACTCCAATGAACTAGTTCCCTTAACTAGCATTCATGTTTATCTCCGGACATCCCAATGTCACCAGCCAGTGAGAATCAGCTGATTAGAGAATAACCCATGCTAGTCTCCACAGAATTGATAGTGTCCGTATTTATCAATTCATCGACTAGGGACAATTTCAATTCTTCACAATTGCACATGTAGAGATAATCACTAGTTGTGAATTCATCACAAATTCTCTCATGCTATGAATTGTATTGCGGGCATTCAGTAAATGAGTTTAAGATCTCAATCAAATACACGAACATGTATACTCAAATAGTGAATATTCATTTATTAAAGTAAATGATTACAATCATAAGGCGATTGCCTTAGAACACTTCTCTCATATTACTAACAAAAATAACTTTAGATGAATAATGCTAAAGGCACATTGAAGGTGACTGGAGGGGCCTCAAAGATGAATGGAGATGCCTCGAATAGACTGGAGGCACCCTCAAGCTAATAAGATTCGGAGATCTAATTTCTCTTTGGGGAGGTGCCTCGGAGCGGAATGAAGGTGCCTTGGAGTGGAATGAAGGCGCTTTAGTGTTGATGGAGGCACCTTCGCACAGATAAAGACCGCAGTCTTCTGATTCGATCTGTTTTTAGGATCTGAGGCACCCTAGTTGGGAACTAGGGAACCCTCAGTGTCTTTTATAAGCACTCTTTGAGCAAGCTTCAAGATACAACTTCTATACAAGTTATTCAAATCATTTTGTCGCAACGACCCCATGCTTCTACGACTCTACAACGTTTGACTGCTGCTCACAAACCGACACCAACACTCGAGCCCAATCAAATTATTTTCTACATGTTGGTAACGATTTAATTTTGTGCAAATTTTATTGTACTTACAATAGGAAAGTATAGGGTGTTATACTTTTCTATTCTTATGTACTCGACTACTCTACCGGGATTTTTCGGTAGAGAGATTTAGTAAATTTCCCTTCGAATAGGTCCGAGGGACTTCAGCCTTGGAGTAGGAGTCACCAAGGCTTTGAATCAAGTAAATCTTGGTGTTTATTTTTTTGTATTGCTTTCTTACTTATTGCTCATTTTATTCCGCTACACACTTGATTCAAAAAACCATGATTTTTAAAACACATGTGGTTCACCCCTTCTCACGTGCATTGATCCTACACTTCAACGACAAGTAAGATCAATGGTTAATGTGATGGATTTAGGTTAGACCATTTGCTTATAGTTGTTTTTGGTTTCTATCCAATGCAGACTTATAAATGATGATAACTAGATTCTTAGATGCATCGTATGGTTTTGTTTTGATATATATATATATATATATATATATATATATATATATATATATATATATATATATATATATATATATATATATATTATGTGTGCCCTATCACATATCATACCATTTTTATCATACATTCATATTGTTATGAAAAAAATTCTATATATCATGTTATGCTCATATGTTATGATAGTTTTCCTTTTGAAAAGATTCATTGGATACATGTCATATTCATTAACTTGTATATTTCAATTCATTGTAATTAAGGACACCCAAGACTCAAGAGGGCACCCTAGACTCCATGAGGGCACCCGAGACTCATCGAACTCCATGAGGGCACCCGAGACTCAAGAATCGCCAAGAGGGATTTGTTCCTCAACCAGCTCCAAAACCTCTTCATGAAGGAAAATGAAATCGTAAGTGAGCTACATGGTAAGTTCAAGGAAGTCCTCAATGGTCTCCACTCTATTGATGAAAAGGTCGAGAACCGCGACCTTATGAGGTATGTGTTAAAAGCTTTTCCAAGGAATACTTTGTGGTCATCCATGGTGGATGCCTACAAAGTTTCTAAGTATTTATCAATTGTAAAGTTAGATAATTTATTTTGTGAGATGGAACTTCATGAGATGGCTAACAAAGGCCCAAAGGAGAAGGGGATTGCCTTAGTTGCAGGAGAAAAGACTAAGAAGAAGAAGGAGAAGGAAGTCTCTTCATCTTCATCCTCATCCTCATCCGAGTCCGATTCCGAGGAGGATGGCGGCGGCTCTTCTTCCTCCGAGATGGCCAACTTCGTTATAAAAATGATGAGGAAGAGTCGACGCTTCAAGGGTAAAGGTAACCCTAGTGAAGTTAAGATTGATAAATCTAATGTTACTTGCTATGAGTGTAGCAAGAAAGGGCATTTTAAGAAAGACTGCCCTAAGCTCAAGAAGAAGGAGGATAAATCAAAGAAGAAGAAGAAGGCCTTGAAGGCCACTTGGGATGAATCCTCCTCTAGTTCATCCGATGAGGAGAAGGATGAGAAGAGCACTCCCCATGTAGCACTCATGGTATTGGAAGATCAAGAGAGCAGTGATGAATCCTCCGACTCATCAAATGCGGCTTCATCATCTTCGGATGATGAAGAGGTAATCACTCCCGAACTCGATAAATGCTATAGGACCATTGCATGCTTAACCGATTTCTTGAAAAAATCAAAAGCAAAAATTAAATCATTGAAAATTGAAATTGAACAATTGAAGTCCTCTAGGGATGAGGATGTTGATGATTTGCATGTTGAGGTGTTAGAGGATGAAAACAAATCATTGAAGAGTGAAGTTGAGAGACTCAAGAATGTTCCTGAGAAGTTCTCAACAAGCTCAAAGACCTTAGATATGATCTTGAATGCCCAAAGGGCCGTCTACAATAGGGCCGGTATTGCGTACCGACCCAAAGAACCATCATTTGTATCTTTAATGTCTAGGATTGATGTTAGACAATCTAAGACACCTAGGGCTCAAAGGAAAGTAGTCAAGGCATGGGTGCATAAGTCTTGCTTAGTAGGTGCATTAGGTCCCATGGTTTGGGTACCTAAATCTTCTATTTTTCGAATTGTGTAGGTTGTAATTGAGGGGGAGCATCTATCAACTTGGTTCGTTGATAGTGGGTGCTCCAAACATATGACCGGTGATAAATCATTACTTACTACCCTTCAATGCAAAAATAGAGGTAATGTTTCCTTTAGTAATAATGGTAGTCTTAAGGTCATAGGAATAAGAGACATTCAAATATCCGAATGTCTTAGGATTAAAAATGTCCTTCTAGTCAAGGGGATGATATTTAATCTCCTAAGTGTCAGTCAATTGTGTGATGCGGGTTACACAATTGACTTTTAATCAAGTCAATGTCTAGTTAGACAACATGACACATTGGACACGGTACTAGTAGGAACAAGAATAGATAACATTTGCCAAGTTCTTTTAAAAGTGCTACTAATGCTCTTACTAAGTGTTTCATGTCAAAAGAAGAGGAGTCCACCCTTTGGCACTGGAGGCTAGCACATGTGAACATGAAGAATATCCGGAAGTTAGCCAACAAGAGATTAGTTCGTGTCTTACCAAGCATCAAGTATGAAAAGGACAAACTTTGTGATACATGTCAAATGGGTAAGCAAACAAAATCTGCACATAAAGGTAAAAGCATTGTGAGTACATCTACCGCATTAGATTTATTTCATATGGACTTGTTTGATTGTAGTACTATTATATCCTTGAATGACAGTAGATATTGCTTTGTGATCATTGATGATTTTACTAGATATACTTGGACTTATTTTCTTAAATATAAAGATCAAACCTTAGATGTTTTCATTTCTTTTTATAGAAGAGTTGAAAATGAGAAATCATCAACAATTAAAACAATAAGAAGTGATCATGGAGGTGAATTTCAAAACCAACGATTTTTAGAGTTTTGTCAAGATAGAGGGTATAGACATGAGTTCTCCACTCCTAGAACACCACAACAAAATGGTGTTGTAGAGAGGAAGAACCGTGTTTTACAAGAGGCTGCACGAAGCATGCTCAATGAGTACTCATTACCATGTTATTTATGGGCCGAAGCTGTGAACACAACTTGTTATGTGCAAAACCGAGTTCTCATACATAGATTCTTAGGAAAGACTCCTCATGAACTTTGGTTTGGAAAACCACCTAAAGTTAAACATCTCAGGGTGTTTGGTTGTAAGGTGTTTATCCTAAACACCAAGGACCACCTTGGAAAGTTCACAGCAAAAGCTGATGAAGGGATACTGGTCGGGTACTCCCTAGTCAGCAAAGCTTACAGAGTCTACAACAAGAAATCTAGATTGGTTGAAGAGTCTTCTGATGTTGTCTTTGAAGAAATTCCCAAAGTAAATGATCAATCAGAAGATGTTGAGGGAGCTCAATTCGAACTCAGGCAACTGGGTTTGAATGAAAGTCCAAATGTTGTAGATGGTGGTGATGAGTCTGATGATGGTGAGCCTAGACAACTTATAGACCAGCCGGATCTTGAGGCTGAGCTTGTGTCTAGTGACACCATTCAAGAAGCACCACCAACACCAAGGAGAACAAGGTTAGCCTCTAGTCATCCTCAAGACCAAATTGTTGGAGATATCCATCATGGGGTTAGGACTTGATCATTCTTAGGAATGAGGCTAATGAAGTTTCTCTCATTTCCTAAATTGAACCTAGAAAAATTGATGAAGCATTAAATGATCCCGATTGGATCATTGTGATGCAAGATGAACTAGGTCAATTCGAAAGAAGTCAAGTTTGGGGCATAGTCCCTAGACCTAAGAAGACCACCATCATTGGAACCAAATGGGTGATGGACCCGAACTAGGTGTCACGAAAGTGGGTCTCAAATTTAGATATTTATAAAGCTGGAAACCCTTTTTGCAATTAAAGAATAAAAGCGTAGTAAAGGGGCCACAGGTCGTATTTTTCCTTGGGCTAGTTCAAGTTGTTCGATTCGTACTCGAGTTATGTGTCGTCGATGTTTTTGGGTTTCAAATAAAATCTGGGATTTGTTTGCAAATAAAAATAACAATGCAATGAAAAGGAAATGAAAGCGCAAGAAAATGTAAGAAACTTGACTAAGTGGGCTAAACAAAGTATAAGGCAACTAATGACATCAAGTAATTTGAAACCTAAGCAACCAAGGGACTTAACTATTTTTTGGGAAAACAATGCTGATTTTAATTGCAAACCAAATATTAAGCAAAAGAATTAAAACGAGGCTGAAATTTTCGGTTGATACTAATGCGAAAGCTTATCTTGATACAAAGTGGAAAAATTGGAACAACCTTGATACAAAAAGAAAGAAAACTCATGTGCCAAATCTGATATGAGTACCAAGGTTAATACTAATACTTCTGAAATGAAACTAATCGACTAAGCTTTGAAGACAAACTATTAGGGAAGAACTTTGAAGAAATGAATGGATACAATTCAAACCAAGTAGGGATAAATTCGAAAATGGATTAAATGCAAAATCTGAAAGCTGGAATTCAGAACATAGAATTCAGAAATTCAGCAGCAAAACAACTGCAAAAACCAACAAAATGAACTGAGATTAATTGCTCCAAATAATTTCCAGATAGAACTCAAATAAGCTAATGTTCCATTGATACAATTTCAGGAATAAAAGACTGAAGAACTACAGCAATAAACCTAAACTGCCGGATGTAAAAAAACTGCTGAGTTCAGAAACAAATGCAGAGTTGCCGCAGCAACTTAAATGCAAGACAAACAATCAAGTAAACTGAGATCTATGCAATGAACTACTGCAAAAATGAAAAGAAAACCTTTTGGGAATCAACCAGCTACAATGGAAATCCAAACAAGAAAACATAAAACTGACTTGATACTAACTTCAGGAATACTGCAGGAAAAAGAATTGATACGCAGCAGGGTAGAAACTGATTCACATGGATTGGAACAAGAATTGGACTGTAATGCGGAATTGCTACTGACAAAGATTCAGAAATGAAGCTAAGGTAAAACAAGACTTAGATCAACTACATTAACACACTAAATATGAAATGAACTAAAGAATTTAGAACTAAAGTGAAGTTGCAGGAACAGAAATTGATACGCAGCTGGATAAACTGATACACAACAGGAAATCAAGAAATAAACTGAAATTTAAACCGATTGTTCACTGATCGAGCTCACTAACTAATCTACTTGCAAAATGGAACCTAATTAAGAAGCAACTATTCAGAAAAGGAAATTACAGCAGCTAAATCGAGTGCAGAAACAGAAATGTTGCAAGAATAGAAATTACAGCATGAGAAAACAAGAAATGCCATAAAACTAAGCCTCGATCCTTCCCATGTTTCAAGATCTCCTTGTTCGTCACGCAAGGGCAAGCCAAGAACCCCTTCAACTCGCAAATCAGTGGAAAATTTGCTCCAACTTCAGATCTGATCACAGATTTGCACACAGTTGGAAATCCAATCCGATCTCTTTGATCCGGCGATGAAGGGCTGCTAGGAAGATTGGTTGATGATCAGAGTGCTCCAGAGACCCTCCAGATAGCTCCGATCGAAGAAAACATCACAAAATCGCAATCAATTCGATCATAAATTAGAAATTGATGAAACCCTCACTCAACCCCTGTTCTGATGCAAATCCGAGATAGAAATTCCATTAAAGCTTCTTCCAACGATTCAGATCTTGCTCCAAGGTGCTGATCGAGTTGGCCACGCCTTCACTGAAGAAATTCGCAAAAGAAAGTTGAAGAGCTGATGAAGAAACGGGAACTGAGTTGAAGAACTGCGAAGACGCGACACTGAGATCTGAACAGGGGAGCAGTTTAAATAGTTAAAGCAGTGAACGTCCCAGATTTGCCAGCGCTCATCCAACGGTTGATCTTCGTCCAATTTGACTCAAATTTTCTAGATCTTGATCAGAGGTCAGGATCATCCTCGGGGTAGCTCGGATCTGCCAGATCTCCAACGGATGGTTCAGATCACCTTGATCTTTGAATGGATGGTCTAGATCCCTCTGATAGTGATCCAACGGCCAGATGATCTCCAATTGGGCTGAAACCTTCAGATCTTGATCTGATCTCTCGATTAGACTTAATCCCAGCTCGGATTGATCAGAAGTTCTCAGATGGTCTAGATCTAATCGTTCTTGCATCGGATGGTCCATATGAGTTAACGCTTGATTACTTGATCCAGTCCACTTTGACTCAACTTTGACCCAACATGACCTAGGTCCCTGATCATTTGAAATCTACAAAAGTAGATCAAAAATTTAGTGACAAAACAACTCAAATATATCAAGATTTGTAATTAGGTCCAAAAAGAGTATAAATCCTAAAACCTAGGGTAAATCCACAATTACACAAGTAAAATATGGGTCAAATACGGATTTAAGCATATAAAATGATCAATAAAATGACACTTATCAACTCCCCCACACTTAAGCTTGAGCGTCTCGCGAAAAGTACTAAATATGTATCCCCTAGCTTTTCTCAAACATAAGTAGAAGCAATTGAAAAGAAATTACCTAGGGTTGTTAATTCTCAAAAATTTAAGCTCTATGGATTAATATCTTGTCCTTAAATCAACAACTTAACAATTTCAACCTTCATGATTCATTGAGATGAATTTCACTCACTAAACCTCTCAAGGGAAATTTTTGGTGGCTCTCTTCCTAAGTTCTAAGTACATGATGAAAATGGAGCTCACTCATACACACATGTTTTTTGAACTACCATAAGCTTGCTTGTTATCTACTCTCTACCATTATTCATGATTAGAATCAACATCTAAAGAAATTCAACAAGAGAAAGATATATGAAATGATAAAAATGAAGTAAAAACCAAGTGAATAGCAAATTTGAATGAGTAGAAGACTTGAATGCCCAAGGATATTTTTGATGCACTTTGCCCTCCTTTCAGTCCACGTAATGAAATCACAAGTGTAATGGAATGAGACTTTGGCATTGCCCTTCAAAAGTTTGATGAAAAACCCTAATCAATTCCCTTGTGCCAACTCACTCTTGCGTGCCAATTTTGCTTACTTCTCTTTTCTTTTCTGATTTTCTTTTCTTCTTCTTTCTCTCTAGTAAATTCAGAATGTAATGGAGTAGATCTTCAACTTGGGTGAGAGTATCTTCACTACTTTCATGGTGCCAAAACTCAATGGTGTGCCAACTTGCTTCTTTTTATTTTTCTCAAACTGCTTTTTTTTCTGTTTGTGTTGTTGGCAGCTAAGTCTTGTTTATTTGGACATCTCCACGGCATTACTTGTTAACCTTGCAATTCTCTGATGTTCACAGCAATTAGCATCAACTTAACTACATTTTTTTCTTTGGATCCCAAACTATTTCGGAATTAGCTTCACTGTAGTTTTTTTTTCTCTGTTCTGATCTAAAACAGCAAATCAGCCACAATTTCCTTTGTTTTGATCAGCATGATGTGCTCCACACTTTTTGACACATTCATACAACTAAAATTCTTGATTTACAGTCTCAGAAAAGTAGCTTAAATACCAAGTTGATACCAAAGTGCTTGTATTGAAAAACAATCTTAATCCTTCCAACATTCTAATCTGAAATTTTTTTTCTTGCAGCTTTAACAATAGCTCCTTACAGGTTTTCAACTTATTTCGAACTCAGCTTTTCAGCTTCAGATATCAACAGCTGCAATTGCAATTCAGTTTAAAATTTCCAGCTCAAATCAGTCCAACTACACTTCAATTCTAATCTTCACAGCAATTTTTTTCTTCCCTTTGTTTAAGCATAGATTTCCTGCATTGATTTCAAATTATACAGCTTCAAATCAGTCTTAGCAAAGAGTTACTGATTTTATCTTCCATAATTTCTATTTCCCACTTCTTAATCCAAACCCTTTGTACTACAAACTCCATTGATTTCAATTTTTTTTTTTATGGCACAGTTTTTTTCTATTTTTTCCATTTTTTTTCCATGCCATTCCTTTCCTTGCAAGTTTTTAAGATCCACTTCACCTCCAAGTCAAATTGAATTCCCACTTATTCTTGATACCAAGCTCCACTCAAATGGCACATTAAATTTTTTTTTTCAAATGAAGTGCTCCCTTGATGAAAATACTTTCCAAAACACTAATCACTCCTCCACACTTAATCCTTTGTCCGTCTCGGGCAAAATAACATCAAAGAACATCCCCAAACAACAAATCCCTAGAAAGTATGGTTAGGAGTAGAAAATAAGGAAAGAAAAATAGAATAAACATGATTATTGTCAAAATTTGACATGGAAAGGTAAACAAATTTATTAGCCTCTATAGATGTGATCCAATCATTGAAATATGGTTTTGGAGGCCCAAAGTCAGAACCAAGACAGCTAAGGCTGTATAAACTAACATCTTATTGCTTTATGGTGTTTTGGACTAACCCTGGATGCAGGACCGAAGAAACGAGTGTCTGCAGCTCAGACAGCCTCAAAGGAGTGAGGCAACAGCTGACCAGGGCGCCCGGAGTGTCCCGGGCGCCCCCAAGGTGAACACAAAACACGTAATGCAAAAGAAGGCTTCGACAGTTCATGTTCGGGGCGCCCCCGTGCTCCCGGGCGCCACCGCTGCTCCCGGGCGCCCCCAGCACTCTGAGCGCCCCCAAGTCAAGTAGTCGAAGCAGCTCCAGCGAAGCCAAGAGGATAAGATTCTGGCCCGGTCAATCCGGGCGCCCCCAGCGTACCGGGCTCCCCGGTCAAAGCTTGATCCCGAGTTTTAAGGGATCAAAGCTAACCGAGAAGGAAGTGGATCGACCGACACGTTGGGGGGCGCCCCCGACATCCCGGGCGCCCCCAGGTGCTATAAAAGGACCCTCGAACCAAGGCTTCAAAACAACGAATTCATTCAACATTTCTACGCTCTTCTACTCTCGCGCTTTGCTCCGGAAACCTCCCGACTCGAGACTTAAGCGCCGACGACGTCCTGCTGCTCTGGAAAAAGATAACCTACATCGGACGTCGGTAAAAGAAGAGCTTTCGTTTTAAAAGTTTACTTTGCTATATTTGTAATTCAATACTGTAAACTGATTTGCGAACTTATAGAATTTCACGCAGAAAACGGTCAACGACCGTGGGCCTTGGAGTAGGAGTCGACCTAGGCTCCGAACCAAGTAAATCTAACTGTGTTTGCGTTTCAGTGTTTTATTCCGCTGCATAATTTCTCTAATCCTAAAATTCGAACGTTTTTCGATATTCACCCCCCCTCTATCGGTTATCTCGATCCAACATCATCTTCTTCCTTCTTTTTCCCTTGCGCGTGTGATCTCCTTCCTCTTGCTGTGCGTGTGAGTTCTTCCTCTTGCTGTTGGTGTTCTCACAGCGAGTTCGTGATCTTGCAAGATCATTCTTCCCTTCCTGCGTGAGCACTCGGGGTTCATCTACTCCTTGCGATCTGAGTCCTCTCGAGCTCTCTAAGAACGTGCGAGTTCTGTAGTTTTCGATCTTCTTCAGTCCATCACGATGGCACCTAAGTAAATTTTTGTTTCGTTTTACCTTACAGATTACTTCATCTATCATGTATTTGTGCTAATCAGAGCTTTTATCTTGTGGTGTTTGCCGTGACCTTGCTTATGTCGTGACCTACACTCTATCACATCTTTCAGTCATTTGATTTCTGATCAAATCTTGCCTTACAATTGATTGGTTTGTGATCCATATGATCAAATCATTGTGATTCTTGTCATGGCCTTACTTTTCTATCTTTTCCTTGTATTATTGATTACATGATCGAACTTGTGCAACTCTCAATTTCTCGGTTCCTTGATCAATTCCTTGATTTAATCTGTTGTCATGATCTATTTCACCCTTTTAGAAAATCCACGAAGGGAAAGGAACCCACTGAAGGGTCCAAGGGCAAAGGCACTTCATCCTCCAGACCCTCCCAAAGACCCCAACCATCCTCAAGTTCTAGATTTCCCAATGCATACTTTGAACAAACCTTCAAAACTAGAACCTTTAAACTCTTACCTTGTAGATCGATTGATAGGACTTTCTTATATGAGCACTGCCCCTCTATTAAAGAGGTGGTTGATTTCTATAATCTTGAATATTTCCTTTCTCTCGAGCGAACCATCAATGTTGATCTTGTGTCTGAGTTCTACAACAATTTGCAACCGGGACCACAAGGGGGTTTTGGGTATACAACTCGGGTAGCCAAAACCAACCTTGACTTTACCCAAAAAAACTTTTTAGATTTTCTTGGCTCTCGATGATCACCAAATTTTTACTCTATCTATCCTGCGATCCCGGATTCATTATTGCCTGCATTTGTGGGAGTCACCCCCGATTCGATCTACGAATATTTCTTTCGACACCCTAGGCCAGCTGACCTCGATGAGTTAGGGTCTAACTTCCCTACTTTTGCTGCTCTTCGTCTTTCTCCTGTCGATTATATTCTTTTCAAGATAATCACAAACTGCATTCTACCGATCACTTCCAAACCTCTTAGTGAGATCCGCCCATACCATTGCTTGCTACTTTATGCGATGCATCACCATCTGGAGTATGATCTCACGGCGTGCCTTATCTTTTCCATCATAGCATATAGCAAGCCCGGACGGCGCACAGTCTACATGCCATTTGGACACGTTATCACTGACTGGCTTCAATCAGTCGATATCGATGTGTCCAAAGGTCGGATGGTGTCGATGGTTCGACAAGACTGCCGACTTGGGAAACGTGTGTTTGCCAAGTCTAGCATTATTGTCATACCTCAGGGCCAGGGTCTTATGTGGAAGGATGGGAGTGGTCTGGGGGAGCTACCACGGGCGGCCCACGTACAGGTACTAGCAGCTCCGGCTGTACATCTTGAGGTGCCTGCTGCAGCAGACTATGAGTACGATCCAGATCCCGATCTACGATGGCAGATCGGGGAACTCGAGCAGTCCATGGACCATCGATTACACCTGATAGAGCTTGGGCAGGCGACATTTCAGACGGAGCTCCTATCTGAGATTTCTGGATTGCGTGCCAGTCAGGAGGCGTATCAGTCTGCGATGCAGACCCAACAACAGTCCTGGGTTGAGGACTGGCGCAGGTGGGCAGCTGGTCATCCATACCAGCCTTCATCTACTGGAGATGCACCCTCTGGCAATGCTGCACCGGGGTCTTTTGTTCCTGATGATGACACGATGGATGACCCTATGCATGATGACCCCCCCCGGTTGATGGTTGATGTATTCTGCTTCTGCCTGTGACATGACTATTTGCCTGTTTGGATTGTATGACTTTATTGCTAGATGTCTATGACTTGACTTTTATGGCTTATTGATGTATTTTCCTTGACTTTGATGCGATGTGCTGCATCTGCTATGACTGATTTTTATGTATGTTTTACGATATTATAGTTATTGTTGGTTTTTATGATTGTTCATATATCTGCTATCATCATGTATGCCTTATTATGCGATGTTATGTTTATTGCCATACCATGTTCATATGATACATATGATTGTCTTTCCATGCTCTATATCTATCATATGTTTTCATATGTTTTTCAAATTAATCAAATCTTATGTTGTTTTGGGATACCCCTAGGGTTGGGGGGGAGTATGTTTAAACTAACAGCTCGTCTACACCCTTTTTGGTGTTTAACAAAGGGGGAGAGTGAGGTTGGTTATGTTTAGGACGATTATGAGTTTAAATGTTGTAGGGGGAGGATCCTGATTCTCCTACAATTCTGAGATGTAAGATAATTGGATTCAAATCCCTAAACTTAAAATCGGGTTGTCAAACAACAAAAAGGGGGAGATTGTTGATGCAGTCTGACCTTGATTGTTGTTTTGGTGTTGACACCGATTTTAGTTTAGGTTGATTAGATGATTATGATTAAGTCCTGGTTGTGGACTAGGCATACCTGGTGGGACTAGGTTGTGGAAAAGTCCTAGCTTGGAGGGCTAAGTATGGGAAAATCCTAACCTAGAGGGTTAGGTGTGGAAAAGTCCTAGCTTGGAGGGCTAGGTGAGGGAAAGTCCTAACCTGGAGGGTTAGGTGTGAAAAGTCCTAGCTTAGAGGGCTAGGTGTGGGAAAAATCCTAACCTGGAGGGTTAGGTGTGGAAAAGTCCTAGCTTGGAGGGCTAGGTGAGGGAAAATCCTAACCTGGAGGGTTAGGTGTAAAAAGTCCTAGCTTAGAGGGCTAGGTGTGAAAAGTCCTAACTCGGAGGGTTAGGTGATTGAAAATCCTGGTGAGTGAAGCCGGGTCCTGGTGAGTGAAGCCAGGTTGACTGAAGTCCCGGTGAGTGAAGTTGGGCACGGAGT
The DNA here is from genome assembly GCA_024364735.1 of Boesenbergia rotunda. Lineage (NCBI taxonomy): Eukaryota > Viridiplantae > Streptophyta > Magnoliopsida > Zingiberales > Zingiberaceae > Boesenbergia > Boesenbergia rotunda. The sequence goes on along the minus strand of JAGFNQ010004158.1, from coordinate 22,650 downwards.
CTTGGTCCGAGGGACTGAGCACAGGTCAGGGGAGGCTGGAAGCCAGTTCTCTTGACTTAGAGTGGGTTTGGCCTTGCCCGGATCGGTCTGGTGACCGATCAGGGAAGTTGACACGAAGTGTTGGATCGAGAGAATACGATAAAGGGGGGTGAATATCCTAAAACATTTCAGATTAAATTAAAGAGAATGCACAGCGAAAATTAAAAACACACACGAACACAAGGATTTACTTGGTTCGGAGTCGCGGTCGGCTCCTACTCCAAGGCCAACGGTCCTTGATCATTTACTGCGGGCAATTCTATAATCGTGCAAGTTATTACAAAATGTGTACAATAATAGTGCAGTAAGAAGTACAATAACGCTCTTTATTACCGACGCCCGGTGTAGATCGTTTTTTGGTGCGGAGGGTGGCCGTCAGCGCTTTAATCTCGAGATTGGAGGTTTCCAAAGCAGAGCGCTTGATTCGAAGAGCGTAGAGGCGTTGGAAGAATTATTGTCGAAGCCTTGGGGGTCGAACCCCTTTTATAGCACACCTGGGGGCGCCCGGGACGCTGGGGGCGCCCTCCACGTGTCTCTCGATCTGCAAACCTTCATCCGGAACTCGGTCAGCCCTTATCCCTCTAGGATCGGGCTCGAGGTTTGACGGGGGCGCCCGGGACACAGAGGGCGCCCTGATTGACTTGGTCTTACTAGCTTCGCGGATGCCTTTGCTTCGATCGCTGGCTGACTTGGACCCAGGGCGCCCGAGGCATCCGGGGCGCCCGAGACCATGGGGGCGCCCGGGAGCTTGAGGGCGCCTGCCTCTGTGAGCTTCCGAAGCGTTACTTGCTCAGCTTGTCTTACCTTCACCATGGGGGCGCCCGGGACCTCCGGGGCACCCTGCCCAGCTATCTGCCCCTCTCCTTTGGGGCGTTCTGAGCTGCAGAAAATCGTTCCTTCGGTTCTGCATCCAAGGTTAGTAACAAACAAGATAATGCAAGAATATTAGGTTTATACAGCCTTAGCTGTCTTGGTTCTGACTTTGGGTCTCCAAAATGGAACCCCAGGTCGAACCGACGCCTACTGTTCCCTCGACGGGGAACGCACCCTCACTTACTCCTCTCAGGAGGGTTTACCTTTTGCCAACCAGCTCGTCCGGTTGGACTTTTGCCCGATGCACCTGACCAGGTCTTCGTGCCCACCTTCCGAGCAGGTCTTCGGTGCCCAGCTCCTTCCCAGGGCTTCGTTCCCAGTCCTTGACCAGGACTTCGTGCCCACCTTCCGAGCAGGTCTTCGGTGCCCAGCTCCTTGCCAGGGCTTCATGCCTAGTCTTTGACCAGGACTTCGTGCCTAGTGTACCTAGGGCTTCTTTTCCTGTACACTTAGTGAACATGTTAGACCAACATAACATCTTAACTTTTGAACCCTTTGCCATTATCAAAACTCAGGTTCGACTTAGGTGCTGCCTACACCAACAATCTTCCCCTTTTTGATTTATGGTAACCCGGTTCAAAAAAGTTATATTTTATAAAAAATAGGTAAATTGCCACCTTAGCTTCCTCCCCTGGAAGGAATCTCCCTCTAGATTTTTCAACACTTAGAATCTTAAGAAAATGTAATTTAAGAAAAACTCTTTTTAAAAAAAAAATAAATTTTGAGTTGGGCACTTGGAAAAATTTGTACTTAGTGAATATCTTCTTAGAAAATTCTCAAGACAATACTTAGCTTTCACTCTTTAGAAAATTTTCTAGCCTTTTTCTGAAGTTTTTAATACTTAGAAGTACTTTTGAAAAGCAGCTTAGGTCAAGTATTTAGAAGCGATTAAAAACAGCTTAAGTCACATACTTAGAAGCGATTAAACAACAACTTTTTGAATTTTGAAAAACAATGAGCAACTTTTTGAAATTGTTTTGAATTGTGGAAAACAATGAGCAACTTTTTGAAATTGTTTTGAATTTTGAAAAACCAATAAACCAATTTTAAACCTTCTTTCCTTCTTTCCTTTCCAATCTCTCCCCCTTTGCCATATATCAAAAATAATATAGTAAAAATATAGCAAAAAAACTATGCTGTACTGAACCAGTTCAAGATATAGGCTGGATCAAATTAATTATCTCTTTAGGGTCCTGTCTAACCCAATTAGCTACTTACTAACTGTTATAAGCAGTAGGTTTCGCTAGGGTTAGTCAAGTTAAGTGTTCTGTTCAAGTAAGATTTTCTAAGCTTGACACTTAACCTGATTATTGTTTAATTTGTATTTAGTGCCCCAATTACTGCAGATGCACTGACTTAAAGCATCTTGAATTAAGGCAAAGACCTAGGCATCTCAACCCATTCTAGGTTATCAATAAAAAATATCCTAAGGTGCTTGTGAGATGATGACATCTAGATCTATAGGTGTGTGCAGTTCTAGGGTTAGGGCCTAGGCTAAGTCCATTTTCGAAAAAACCCTAGTTTTGAAAGGGGGTAGTTTTTTTTTAAGAAATTAAGTCGAAAAATTGATTTTAAAATTGCAATAAAGATTTTGAAAATCAAGTAAAGCAGTTTTTGAAATTATGTTAGAAACCGATTTAAAAGTAGTTAACACAAAGAAAAGTAGAGTAAATCTATTCTATCAAGCATAATTACTGATAAAGCTCAGATAATCAAGAAAAGCAACTAATCAACTAGCAAAGTCAACTGGTCAACGCAAGGACTAGCATAGTCAAACACGAGTCAAATATAGTACAATAAGTCAACTAGGGTCTAAGAGGAGGGGCCCAGAGGAAAGAATAGACCGGGCTGCCAAGAGTGGAATAGTGACATCATCTCATTATATCGCGCATCATTGGTCTCTCGATCAGCCCTGAGGGCATTCATATACTTCATGTGTTGGGTCTGATTTGCTTCCATTTGTTCCGCAAGATTTGCCTCTACTTCTTCCCGGAGGCTGTGAATCTCAGTCTCAAGCAGTGTCAGTCTCTCGCCAAACGTCGGAGGTGCGAGCTCGTCTATGTGCTCCCGAGCTTCGGCTCTCTGACGTCTCCACAATAAAATCCTGGTATTCGATACCTCTATGCCTGCTAGGGAGAAGTTCCTAAAGCCTATCTCATCAAATTCAGTCATCGCAGTCGTCTCTCCATCGGTGATGTTACAACCATGATGATGAAGAATAGAGGTGATGATGTGGCAGTAAGGGGTGTGTACCCTCCCCTGAGTGGTAACACTGGACGCATATAGAATCGTGTGGAACATCTGGAGTCCAATGTCGATATCAAGATGATGGATCAATGCGTATAGAAGGAAAGTGTGGAACGGTCGCATGGTCGCGACGCCCCTAGTGGATAAGGGTAGAATACAACGGACTAGATCTCTATAAAGAGCATAGTCCTGGACCTGAAGTTCAACAGACTGAAATCGTCTAGCTAATGGGTTTCTAGCATCCCTATAGAAGTAGGAGTGTAGAGTGTCTAGGTCAATGTGAGAGTAGGGGGCATCAAAAGGAGGATTTCTAGGAGGATAGCAGCAGAAGGTGGACTGAGAGAGTCGTAGTCCAAGAAATCGGTTGAGCAACGAAGGGGTGATTGTTAGTGGCATCCCTTGAACTGTGGTGACAAACGTAAGGTCATTCTGTCTAACTATGTTGTTGTAAAATTTTGCACAAAGGGATGTGTTGATGGGATGAGTACAGAATACAAGGTTGTCTAGTTGATAAAACTTAATAACATTCATGGCCAATGGACAAGATTGAGTGAAAAAGTGTCTATTTAGGTAGCTGGTTTTGATGGGTTTATAAATTGTTTGAGCAAATTTATTGCAAAGTTCCATGGTTGGGAACCTAGGGTCGGGGCTAGGTTCGATACCGGGGTTAGAGTGGCTTGCTCGGCGTTTTCTAAGATAAGAATCATGCATTTAAAAGAAAGGAATTAAAAAATGATTTAAAGTGCGTAAGAAAAATCATACCGAGTAGCCGTTCGGGGAGGCATGATCGAGGTGGAGGGAGCAAGAGGGTCACTCGGAGGGTGTTAGGTCACCTTGGAAGGAGAAGAGTTGGAGAAGAACGGTGTTTTGGGTGTGGCAAAATGAGGAGGTTCGGGTGGCTTATATAGGTATTTTAGCTTGGGCGCCCGGGAGCTCCCGGGCGCCCGGGTCATATGGTCACTGCTTTTAGCAGTGACCTGTTGCTGGATGGGGGCGCCTGTGATGGCTCGGGCGCCCTGGGCAGAAACGAATGGCAGTTTTGCTGCTTTTGACTGGTCCTGGGGGCGCCCGTGAGGGTCTGGGCGCCCTGGCTAGGGAGACATGGCATCTTTTCTGCCTTGAACGAATTGAAAGAGGTGGGGCGCCCGAGGAGTCACGGGCGCCCGGACTATGTATGATTTGACATTTTTGATGCATAGTTTGATTAGTTTGACCATTTTGACCATGGTTTGACTGGTTTGACCATGGTTTGACTACTTTGACCATGGTTTGACCATGGTTTGACTACTATTAACCGGAATAATTAGGTCAACTCCGTTCTAAACTACAGGATTTAATGTTTGTGCTAAACAATAATACAGGAATCAAATGAATTTTAGTTATGTTAAATTTTACCATCTCACCCATTCTAGAGATGTCAATCATGTTAGCCTTAAGGATTTTTGTGAGACAGGTTTTGAATAGATAGAATTATTTTGAAAAATCATGATTTATTTTGAAAAAGTTAAATTAATTTTGAAGACAACTGTTTTGAATTATTTTGAAAAAGAGTGTTTGAATCTACAATTGACTGAAAATTTATGTTAGATTTGAATTTGACAAAGAATAATTTGAATTTAAATTTCAAAAATTGGCTTCCAGGTCTTGGTGAGGCACTATGCCTTCTTTGGCCGTAGCCTTATTGGATCATCAACCATTTCCTTGACAAATCCTTCAATGACATTTCATTTTCAAAATTACTTTTTGAAAAATTCTGGTCTAACTAGTTTGGGTCTTGGATCGGTAGCTTCGGCTAGTTTAACCAGTCTAAAGAGACCAAGTAGAGTATACTTGACCTTATTAGAAGAGGCTTCCCTAACGTACTATCATCTCACCGCCACCCAATACAAGGTTGTTCAAATTTCAGTTAATTGGTTCAGTCCTTAAACTAACCAGTCCTAAATCTAAGCATGGTAAATTGCAGAAATTAAATAGACAAGCAATCATGCAAATTAAAACAAGAATAGAAATTTATCTAACTATGAATATTATTTTTAATTTGGCTCCCCCCTAGACTAAAGCCTCGATAATGGTTTGGCAAGATGTGAATCTTGTCCTTGGGGATCCAATATTCATTTGACCCAGTTTGGTTGTTCATACATAGTTTGGGTACCCATGCTTGAATTTTAGTTCTAGACCGATTCAGTACAGCATAATATGATCTTTGTCTAGACTTGGTTCGATAGCCTAACCGGATCGATTTAGAACCGATTTCTGTTTACCAAGAATCATGTCCAGACCTTTAGAACCAGAAGTGAATCGTTCTAAGGCTGCTCTAAGGTCCTTGACTTGAGTTTTCAAGGAGGAGTTCTCTTTCTCAAGTTTTCCAACTTGAATAAAGGTTCCTTCTTGAACCTTCTCAGTTAAGGATCTAGAGTCAGCTCCCTCTTTCAGGAGTTTTACTTCCTGTCGGAGGGGCTCGACTCGGAGTTTGGCTTTCACCAAGTCTCGAGAAAGGTAGGCAATTAATTCAGACAATTGATTTCTAGAAAACCCACTTACAGTAATTTCGCCATCTTCTGAAAACATGAGCTTTCTGTCGTCCGACTCCAATTCTGACTCGGTCTCGATTTCGTCTGACGCAGTCAAGGCGAGCAGGTTCGACTGTGGGGCCTCTTCTTCTTCGGCGGAGGAAGACTCGTCCCACGTTGCTTGAAGGGCCTTCTTTCTTCTTGCCTTCTTGGCTTCTTTTAGGTTAGGGCATTCTGATTTGAAATGTCCCTTTTTGTTGCATTCGAAGCAAGTCACAATTGATTTGTTCTTAGTTGGTTCAGCTGGATCTTCCTTCTTTCGGCTGGCTTTTCTTCTGTTGGATTGATTCTTCAATTCCTTGTAGTAGTTCCGGGCAAGACGGACCAGCTTAGGTCTATCTCCTTCGCTGTCTTCTGAGTCTGAATCTGACTCAGACTCGGGCGCAGGTTGAGGCATTTTCTTGGTGGTCTTTCCAGTTTTACCTGCAATAAAGGCAATGCCTTTCTTCACCAGTGTGCAGTTAGTCTGCTCATGTAATTTAAGTTCAGAAAATAGTTCATCTAATTTAACTTTAGACAAATCCCTTGAAACTTTGTGCACATCAACCATAGATGCCCACAAGGTATTTCTCGGGAACGCGTTAAGGGTATACTTGATCAGGTCACAGTTTTCTACTTTGTGACCGATTGTGTGATGGTCGTTCATCAGTTCCTGAATTCTGGCGTGAAGCTGGGCTGCTGTTTCACCGTCGTTCATCTTGATTGTGTACAACTTATTTAGGAGAAGATCTCTTTTGCTGATTCGAGTGCCGGAGGTTCCTTCGTGCAGCTCAATTAGCTTACCCCAGAGTTCCTTTGCACTGTTGAATTGCCCTACCCGGTTCAGTTCTTCTTTCGTTAGGCCGCATTCAAGTGTTTGAGTTGCTTTAGCATCGGCCTCGATTTTTCTTTTTAGTGTTGTATCCCACTCGGTGTATGATTGTGGCACTCCTTCAGCATTCTTAGGAATTTCCAGTCCAGATTGGATTATTATCCACATGTCCACCTGAGTTTTCAGGTGGACTTCCATCCGACTTTTCCAGTAGGAGAAATCCTCCCCACTAAAAAGTGTGTTGGATCGAGAGAAATGATAGAGGGGGGGGTGAATATCGTTAAACGTTCGGATTGGAAAAGAGAATGCGTAGCGGAAGATTAAAAACAAAAACACGCAAACAACAAGGTTTTTACTTGGTTCGGAGCCTAGGTCGACTCCTACTCCAAGGCCCACGGTCGCTGACCGTTTACTGCGGGCAATACTATAATTGCGCAAAATCAGTTACAGAAATAGAATTACAGTTAAAGTGCAGTACTGAAATTAAACTCTTCTTTTTACCGACATCCGGTGTAGATTACTTTTTCCAGAGCAGTAGGACGTCGTCGGCGCTTGTATCTCAAGTTGGGAGGTTGCCGGAGCAGAGCGCGGAAGAAGAAGAGCGAGAATGCATTTTAGAACTTCGATTTGCGAAAGCCTTGGCGTTGGGTGCTATTTATAGCACCTCGGGGCGCCCTGGACGTCGAGGGCGCCCCCCCCCCCACGTGTCATGTGATCCGAGCTTCGCTCGGTCAACCTCTATCCCACTCAAATAGGGCTGAGGTTTGACACTGGGGGCGCCCTGTTTGACTCCTTCAGTGCGGGCTTCTCGGCTGGATAAGGGTAATCAGCTTCGCTGGCGTAGGCGCGGGGCGCCCTGGACGCTGGGGGTGCCCTGGGCACTGGGGGCGCCCCGGCCAGTAAGTAGCCGAAACACTTGTTGCTTCGCTTGTATTGTGTTGGCCTTGGGGGCGCCCGGAACACTGAGGGCGCCCTGCTCAGCGACTTGCCTCTCTCCTTTGGGCATTCTGAGCTACAGACACACGTTCCTTCGGTCCTGCATCCAGGGTTAGTCCAAAACAATATGAAGCAATAGAGTATTATGTTTATATAGCCTTAGCTGTCTTGGTTCTGACATTGGGTCTCCCAAATGGAGCCCTAGGTCGAACCGACGCCTACTATTCCCTCAACGGGGAACGCGTCCTCACCTACTCCTCTCGGGAGAATGTACCTGATGCCAACCGGCTCCTCCGGTTGGACTATTGCCTAGCGGTCCTTCGCTAGGTCTAGGATTCCAAGCTGTCCTTCGCCCGGTGCCTGGCAGTCCTTCGCCAGGTCTTCAGTACCAAGCTGTCCTTCGCCTGGTGCCTAGCAGTCTTCGCTAGGTCTTCGTATCCTGACATTCCTTCGCCAGGTGCCTAGCAGTCCTTCGCTAGGGCTTTGTATCCTGGCATTCCTTCGCCAGGTGCCTAGCTGTCCTTCGCTAGGTCTTTGTATCCTGGCATTCCTTCGCCAGGTGCCTAGCAGCCCTTCGCTAGGACTTTGTTTCCTGGCAGCCCTTCGCCAGGTGCCTAGCAGTCCTTCGCTAGGGCTTTGTATCCTGGCATTCCTTCGCCAGGTGCCTAGCAGCCCTTCGCTAGGACTTTCCTGCACACTTGAGTAACAACATTAGATCACCAATAATACTTAACTTTGAACCTTTGCCAATATCAAAACAAGGTTCGATATGGTGCTTCTTGCACCAACAAAGTCGTGGTCTGGTTGTACTAAATCCTTCTTGCATGATTATTTGATAATTAACTGAAATAAAAGATAATGAACAAAATGTCCCAAGACTTGGTCTTGGATTAGCAGTGTGGGAAGAAGGAAAGAAAAAAAAATATCGAGTGGTGTTGCACCAACCTCGATTGACGATAAAAATTTAAAAAAAATTAAGAATTTAAAAATCCAAAAAAAACTCTCAAATTGATGGTTGCACCAAATTTGAGCTTCCCCGCTCTGATACCACTTATTGGATCGAGAGAATACGATAGAGGGGGCGGGTGAATATCGTAAAATGTTTCGGATTAAATTAAAGAGAATGCACAGCGGAAATTAAAAACACACACGAACACAAGGATTTACTTGGTTCAGAGTTGCGGTCGGCTCCTACTCCAAGGCCCATGGTCCTTGACCGTTTACTGCGGGCAATTCTATAATCGCGCAAGTTATTACAAAATGTGTACAATAATAGTGCAGTAAGAAGTACAATAACGCTCCTTGTTACCGACGCCTGGTGTAGATCATTTTTTGGTGCGGAGGGTCATCGTCGGCGCTTGAATCTCGAGATTGGAGGTTTCCGGAGCAGAGCGCTTGAGTCGAAAAGCGTAGAGGCGTTGGAAGAATTGTTGTCGAAGCCTTGGGGGTCGAACCCCTTTTATAGCACACCTAGGGGTGCCCGGGACGCTGGGGGCGCCCTCCACGTGTCTCTCGATCCACAAACCTTCATCCGGAACTTGGTCAGCCCTTATCCCTCCAGGATAGGGCTCGAGGTTTGACGGGGGCGCCCGGGACACAGAGGGTGCCCTGATTGACTTGGTCTTACTGGCTTCGCGGATGCCTTTGCTTCGATCGCTGGCTGACTGGGACCTTGGGCGCCCGAGGCATCCGGGGCGCCCGGGACCTCTGGGGTGCCCTGCCCAGCTATCTGCCTCTCTCCTTTGGGGCGTTCTGAGCTGCAGAAACTCATTCCTTCGGTTCTGCATCCAGGGTTAGTAACAAATAAGATAAAGCAAGAATATTAGGTTTATACAGCCTTAGCTGTCTTGGTTTTGACTTTGGGTCTCCAAAATGGAACCCTAGGTCGAACCGACGCCTACTGTTCCCTCGACGGGGAACGTATCCTCACCTACTCCTCTCAGTAGGATTTACCTTTTGCCAACCGGCTCCTCCGGTTGGACTTTTGCCCGATGCACCTGACCAGGTCTTCGTGCCCACCTTCCGAGCAGGTCTTCGGTGCCCAGCTCCTTGCTAGGGCATCGTGCCCAGTCCTTGACCAGGACTTCGTGGCCACCTTCCGAGCAGGTCTTCGGTGCCCAGCTCCTTGCCAGGGCTTCGTGCCTAGTCCTTGACCGTGACTTCGTGCCTAGTGTACCTAGGGCTTCTTTTCCTGTACACTTAGTGAACATGTTAGACAAACATAACATCTTAACTTTTGAACCCTTTGCTATTATCAAAACTTAGGTTCGACTTAGGTGCTGCCTGCACCAACACGAAGTTCCCTCATTGATCGGTCTGGTGACCGATTCAGCGATGTCTGATCGGTCTGGTGACCGATAAGAGAGCTTCCAGTAACTTTGGCAAACCTACTGTTCGGCTCCTAATCGGTCTGGTGACCGATCAGGGAGAAACCTTGATCGATCAATCTGAACGGTCAACTGTCGCGAGGTTTCTCACCCTGACCGATCAGACTGGAGCCTGATCAGTCAGGGAGTGTCCTGATCGGTCTGGTGACCGATCAGCCAGTGTATTTCAGGCGGGATTGTGGCAAGCAGATTTCTGGATCGGTTTGGTGATCGATCTGGTGACCAGTCAGGGTGACCGATCATACAAGCTTGCGATCCCAGGTTTCTCACTGGGGACCGATCAGGCTGGAGCCTGATCGGTCTGGGATCATCCTGATCGATCCGGTGACCGATCACTTTTATTCAAATGCACTGTCAGATGCTCTGATCGCGTCTGAACACATCTGATTTGTCTGTGCTTAATCTCTGATACTTGATTCTCTGCTGATTTGCTGTGCTAATAATCTGATTAAGTGAGCAGGTGACAGAGATGGATTCAAACACTCAAGGAGAGTCAATGGAGGTCTTTCCTTGGAGCAGGTTTGCCCGTTTTCCATCTCAGGTTGCAACGGACGTTGGCTGCTGACTGGAGCTGCTGACTGGAGCTTGGCTGAGAGAAGCTCAGGGAGTCCAGGAAGAGCTCAGTGGTAGCTGGCTGTTGCAGGTGAGCAACTAGAGGCTGCAGTGTGGTGGTGACCTGGCGATCAGTGGAGAGACTTAAGCTGCGTAGCGGAGAAGAGCTAGGTAGAGCTTGCTGAGTTCAGTTCTGGTTGCGCGATCAGTTCTCCACATTGTGCTTGTGCGATCTGTTGTTCCATCATCTTGAGCAAGCAGCTGCGATCCTTGAAGCAACCTTGTGTTACTTGAGCATTTGGAAGAGAAACAAGAAGCTTGGCGAATCCATCAGTGAGAAGACACGAAGAAGGGGTTTCTTGTGTGAGATCTGCGCTGAGTGGAGCTCGGGTGAAGTTTGCTTGTGTTCTTGTGGTTCTAAGTGCTAAATAAGATCCTTCTTGTGTTTCCTATACTCTATACTTGATTCATTTCGAAACGCGGTGGAGAGGTTACTCCACCGAGAATGAGGTTGCTTACTATCCGGTGTTCACCGGGGCTTGATCTGTCGACGATCAAGGGATCACCCATCTCACGGGCACACCAAGGAGTAGAGACAAGTTATCCCTGAACCTTGTAACTCCTTTTTGTTAGCGTTTTGTGTTGTTACTTAGTTTCTGCATTTAGTCTCTGTTTTTTTTTGTTTGCTTCCGCTGCTGCCTAACCTCTGAAGTGCAGAAAGTTGAAAAGTGTCAAGTTTCGATGTCTGGCTACATTCACCCCCCTCTCTAGCCATCCAAGTTCCAACAACAACTGGCTGAAACCTAGGTTTGTTGAAATCTAACATGAAGTCTAGCTAGATTTGTGGGACCTGAAAGTTGGTTAAAGTCCAGATGGGACATTTGGCAAGAAGACCTAGTGGGTCAAGAAGTTGAGTTGATCTGTAAATGGTAAGTGAGGTAAGTCTCTGGAGGAATGATCAGGTGACGACGAGTCCTTGGTGAGACTGTAGGTGCGGTCCATCTTAGAACCATTTTGGAGATCTGAGCTAAGAACTTGACTAGATACTGGTCTTGGAAAAATAGGATCTAATTAATACCCATATCTTATTTACCCTATTTTAAGTGTGGTAACTCTATTTTACAGGGTATACTTTGTCTCTGGACTAACGTTATTTTGCAGGCTCTAAATTGCAAAAATAACTTCAGATGAATAGTGCTAAAGGCACATTGAAGGTGACTGGAGGGGCCTCAAAGATGAATGGAGATGCCTCGAATAGACTGGAGGCACCCTCAAGCTGATAAGATTCGGAGATCAAATTTCGCTTTGGGGAGGTGCCTCGGAGCGGAATGAAGACACCTTTGAGTGGAATGATGGCGTTTTAGAGTTGATGGAGGCACCTTCGCACAGATAAAGACCGCAGTCTTCTAATTCGATCAGTTTTTAGGATTTGAGGCACCCTAGTTGGGAACTAGGGAACCCTCAGTGTCTTTTATAAGCACTCTTTGAGCAAGCTTCAAGATACAACTTCTATACGAGTTATTCAAATCATTTTGCCGCAACGACCCCATGTTACTACGACTCTACAACATTTGACTACTGCTGACAAACCGACACCAACACTCGAGCCCAATCAAATTATTTTCTATATGTTGGTAACGATTTAATTTTGTGCAAATTTTATTGTACTTACAATAGGAAAGTATAGGGTGTTACACTTTTCTATTCTTATGTACTCGACTACTCTACCGGGATTTTTCGGTAGAGAAATTTAGTGAATTGCCCTTTGAATAGGTCCGAGGGACTTGAGCCTTGGAGTAGGAGTCACCAAGGCTTTGAATCAAGTAAATCTTGGTGTTGATTTTTTTGTGTTGCTTTCTTACTTATTGCTCATTTTATTCCGCTACACACTTGATTCAAAAAGCCATGATTTTTAAAACACATGTGGTTCACCCCCTCTCACGTGCATCGATCCTACACTTCAACGACAAGTAAGATCAATGGTTAATATGATGGATTTAGGTTAGACCATTTGCTTATAGTTGTTTTTGGTTTCTATCCAATGCAAACTTATAAATGATGATAACTAGATTCTTAGATGCATCATATGGTTTTGTTTTGATATATATATATATATATATATATATATATATATATATATATATATATATTATGTGTGTCCTGTCACATGTCATACTATTTTATCATACATGTTGGGGATCGGTAGAGCTAGAGGGGGGGTGAATAGCTCGCTTTAGTTGAATCTTTTTCCTCCAAGCAGAAATCAAAGTCTACCCACCACCAAATCCAATGCTAACACTTGTATTTACTTGGTCTCCACCTCCTTGAAGTGACTAATCCAAGGGTCCACACCAGCGATCGCAGATTTCACTATCAAACCTCCTTCTCGGAACAACTCCGAGGGTGGAGAAACCCTTTTACAACACCCTTGAAAGCTTTCACAAAGAACAACATAAGGAAGAAGAAGAGAAAGAAGTATTACACAATAGGCTTGCTTCTTCTTCCTTTGATTGCTTGATGAAGGTGATGGAAACTTGAGCTTGAACAAACAGCTTGAAGTGCCAAAACCCTAGCTCAAATCGCAATGGAACAATGTTTCCATTTGAGCTTGATTTTTCGCTTATAACGGTCTTCTTTTGCTTACTGAATCGATTGGTGAGAAGCCCCAATCGATTACCAAGTAACCGTTGAGCAGTACGGATGTCAGATGAACGGCTGGGATTACGCCATTTGAACTTGAATCGATTGGCTGATCGATTAGAATCCTGAATCGATTAACTGATCGATTACCGAGCGTTCTGTCGTGCACAGAACAGCTTGTAATCGATTCACCAATCGATTACAGGGTTTCTGAATCGATTGAGTGATCGATTACCGAGCGTTCTGTCTGCGGACAGAACAGCTTGTAATCGATTCACCAATCGATTACAGGGTTTCTGAATCGATTGAGTGATCGATTACCGAGCGTTCTGTCTGTGGACAGAACAGCTTGTAATCGATTCACCAATCGATTACAGGGTTTCTGAATCGATTGAGTGATCGATTACCGAGTGTTCTGTCTACGGACAGAATCATTCGTAATTGATTCCGTAATCGATTACAGAACCTCCTGTTTCCACACAGAGTCAGTCTGAATCGATTTACCAATCGATTAGTCATCTTCTAATCGATTGGTGGATCGATTGATATGCCCAACTCTGGACTTCACGCCTGCAGTTCATAGCTGGGTCGATTGAAGACCTTCCAATGGATCTAATTACCTTGTGCCAGCGAAACCTCTCGTTTCCTAGACTTCACGCCTGGAACCTCCCAGCTCCGGGTCTTCATGCCAAGAGTTCCGTCCCCGACCATCCCTTGGACTTCCTGCCTGGAGCTTCCTCAACTCCGGGTCTTCATGCCAAGAACTCGGTCCCCGACCATTCCTTGGACTTCTTGCGTTACTGCACACTAAATCTCAATGTTAGATCCAATGTATTAGCTTAAACTTAAATAACCGTCAATCATCGAAACCTCTCATTTAGGGCATGATTGCATCTACAATCTCTCCCTTTTTGATGTTTGACAATCTATTTAAGTTTAAGCAAACTTTCAACATAATATCAGCGATATTAATTCAACAAGCATGTAGTAAAGTCATTTCAAGCATAATCATGAATATAAACTTCAATGTCTGCAAGTCTCCCCTTTGCCAAATATCAAAAATGATAAAGAATAAGAAAAGAGCTCCCCCTCAATGGAAGCACATTCAAGATAGAAAATCGCATACACATAAAACAGATCAGTAGCACACGCACACGCAAAGCATATAACGCATAAGATGGAAACATAGCATATCACCATCAAAAGTTGACAATATCCATAGACAAGGTAAATAACAACAAAAACAACCATCATAGACAAAGTATATGACAACAAAAATGAGCAACATAGACAATGTGTATGACAACAATCATGGCGCAAAAAAGAACTCGTCAAGGGCAGAAGCAGGATCCGCGGCCGGGGTCTCCGCAACATCAGGAAGACCAGAACCCCCCGAAGTGATCCCAAGCGCCGACGGTGGAGCATCAGTAGATGGCGGAGAAGGAGGACGCTGGCCGCACATCTGGGAGCGACATAGATCCCGCACCTCCTGCAGGGTGCGCTCAATGGATGTGAGGCGTGTCTGCGTCTCGTAGTGACGCATGTCACTCTCCAACCGCATCTCCTCAAAATGGGTGTCAATGGTCTCCTCAAAAGACAACATACTATCCCGAATGTCCTCCTCCTCGTCATCATCCGGAGTAGCTGCAGCTGCAACAGCGGGTCCATGTCCAGGGCGTGCTCGCGGGCCCTCCCCAACCTGCCGACCATCAATCCATCTAATGACGCCAAACTCACCCGTCATCCCAGATTTGGAGAAGGAACGTGCTGAAATCCGAGAGTATTTGATGGTCATGGGCTCCACCTTCCCTCGAGAGACGTCAATCCCCATAGTGGCAAGCCAGTCTGTAATAATATGCCCAAAAGGCATATGAACGGTACCGTGCACAGGCTGAGTGAAATGGATAATGGAATGAAATATGTTCAGAGGGATGTTAACATCAAGACCCCGGTGAAGAGCATAGGTCAGGAAAAGCTGAGAGGGTCGGACGGTCGCTAAGGCGCGAGACACAATAGGCAAAAGACAGTTGATTACGACCTTATAAAGGGCATAATCAATAGCGGAGAGCTCAAGAGCAGGAAACGTGGTCAGATTGGCATAAGGGCCATCTGGACGCGGACGCCGAAAGAAATACTGATACATAGAGTCAATGGAGATATCCTCAAATGGCGGAGGTAGAAGCTCAGGAAGTATAGGAAAGAAGACAAAACTGTCAGTAGAGGGACGACACTGAAGGAACTCCTGAAGAGATGAATAACTAAAATCTAAACATTGTTTGACTACCCGAGTTTTATAATTCACACCATCCATGGTGTGTAGGTTGTTGTAGAACTCGGAAACCAAACCAATATTGACCCCTCGCTCACAATAGATAATAGACTCGAGTTTATAGGTTTCAAATGTCAGAAACACCGTGAAACAATGATCATGAAAGTATTGTCGGTCGAGTGATCTAGGGGCAATCAATTTGAACACATGTTGACCAAATGCCTTTTGATAGGCGGCATTCGGAAAACGAGCATCCGTAGGGGGTTTAGGGCGGAAGACCCGGCACCCGTCTCATCCGCCCTTTGTTTCTTCCTATGATGACCAAGGATAATCAAGAGATGAATGCAATGGTAAAAGACATGGATAGGTTGGGAGAGTAGGGTAAATTTCATGAGGTTATGGGTAGATAAAGTGTCGTGAGTGTAGGGTTAGGGCAAATGATACACAAGGTGCAGTGAATGGAAGACAGGGCAACCAAAAAAAACCACAAACGTGATT
This sequence comes from Boesenbergia rotunda, assembly GCA_024364735.1. Lineage (NCBI taxonomy): Eukaryota > Viridiplantae > Streptophyta > Magnoliopsida > Zingiberales > Zingiberaceae > Boesenbergia > Boesenbergia rotunda. The sequence continues at coordinate 6,828 of JAGFNQ010004158.1, read as the reverse complement.
AACCAAGAGCAAAGACAGCAAATAAGTCAAGAAAAGATGAAAAAAAAATAAGTGTAGGGGTTTACTTTGGCACCATTGACTTATGGAAAAAGCTGGAATAGGTGAGGAAGTGGCGCTCAAAGGCTCCCAGCAGTTGCGCGTCGCGTGAAAGAGGAGAACGGAGCGCCGGTGAGTTGCGGCGTCGAGATGACACGCTGAGGGAGTCGCGTGAGGGACGCTAGGGCTTGAGGAGAGGGCACGCCAGTGAGTTGCGAGAGGACGTCGAGAGAAGAGGTGAGGCTAGGGTTTTAGATTTGGAGTACGCGAGGAGAAAGTGCGGGAGAGTTCGGGACGGCGGGTGGGTTTTAGTGTTGGGACCGGGTGCATGTTGACAAGGATACGGGTTCGTAAAATTTTAAATTTTTACGTGCAGCGCAAGAATTAGCATAAAATAATTTCACAAATTATTTTAACCACGTATCTAGCACGCAACCTTATGATGTGTTGACATGGTCATAAATTAAAACTTTGCGGAAAAGTAAACTAATTTACTAAGTACCTCGCGTAACTCGAAGTAAGGGACGAGATCCAACCGTAGCGTCCCTTGGAAGCTTCGCCTCTATTCGCGTCCACGCCGAGTTCTCTTCAGGATGACGTCGCAAAGTCACGAGTTTTGTGCCGACGAGAACTACTAGATTCTCTAAAGGCACAACTAGAACAACAAGAGAAAAGAATCGAAACTAACCACAAAGTTAACGGAATCACAATTCCGGGAAGGAAGGAGATGCGATCCGCTTCTTCTTCTTCTTCTTCGGCTTCTACTTGGTGGAGTCGACTCACGCCAACCCTTGGAAGAGAGGGTGGTGTGCCGGCCCTAGGTTGAGGTGCGCCGGCCCTAGGATGACCAAAGGGGGCGCCGACCCTAGGTTGGAAGGAGAGGGAGAGGAAGAGAATAAGAGAGAGAGGGAGAGAGTTAATCTCTTGATTACTCAATTAGAATTAAGGGCTTGCCTTTGGTTCCTTTATATAGTAGCATCTCCCATGCCAAGTCTCCCTCTTAACGGAATTTTCATAACAAATTTATCCTATAAATTCTCTTATGAATTATTCCGTTTAAACCAAGTTTTATTATAATTAACTTTATAATAAAACAAATACTTCTTCTCCTTTTATTATGGAATAAATTTTATAAGAAATTTATAAACTTTCTTATTATGGAAAAATCAATTCATAATTGATTTTATAAAATTAAAATAAGTCATTTCATGGATCATTTTAATTTCCATAAAAGAATAAATTTCTATAAATTTATTTATATAAATTTCTTTACACAAATTTATTTATCCATAATTTATAAAACAAATCGCGCTAGATTTATTTTTTTAATTAAACCAAATAAATTGGTTTTATCCTCTTTTAATGGCCGGCCAAACCAAAGGGGGTTAACGCCCTCTTTGGCCGGCCAAACCAAGCCGAACCGATCGCGAATTAAACTTAATTAATTCGCCCAATAAGCCTTCAAAAGACTTAGCCATTTTAAGTTTCCGTTGCGCCTCTGATTAACTCAGATTCGACTTATTTCTCTTGATTGGAAAATCCAATTTTTAACTTGTTTTAAATCCCTCAGATTACTCGTAGTGCGTGTGACTAAATAGGCTTTCGATTTATGTTGGCCGTCTATAATTAACCAATTATAGAACGGTCATGAGTGGCACCTAGTAGTACATCATGACCCCCAATTAATCGAAAGATCAACGGTTTGACCTCAGAAGTAATTCCGAAACCCTTCAGCAGCTCTAATGAATCGTGCCCCATTCCCTTCACCATCTTATTCCCACTTGGTTTAGGACATGGTCTATTTGTGTCAGTCCCCACTAGGCTGACTACGTCACACCTAGCCCAAGTAATGTCTTTCTCGTCCTTTGGATTTCTAATTACTCTCATGTATTTAAGAGACTCGCACTTTAAACATGATATGCTCTGTCCAGAGGCTTTGAGTAACAATCCGACGATAGGCCTGGGTATACATCTCCTCGGAAGGAGTGGTGAATCCTTTGTAGGCTATTCAAACATCTTCGGGCACTTCGGCTTATACCCAATCATCCTGGGTCCACACCTCCTTGGAGATGCTTGCTTAAGATGTTAAAGTATAAGTCTCCATGACCAAGATGACTTGAACACCGCAAGTCAAAGGAACATCGCACTTAAGCTGCAGTAATAACTTCAGTGACATATCTTTATAGATTACCATATGAAGTTTTACAACTAGTCACTCCAATGAACTAGTTCCCTTAACTAGCATCCATGTTTATCTCCGGACATCCCAATGTCACCAGCCAGTGAGAATCAGCTGATTAGAGAATAACCCATGCTAGTCTCAACAGAATTGATAGTGTCCGTTTTTATCAATTCATCGACTAGGGATACTTTCAATACTTCACAATTGCACATGTAGAGATAATCACTAGTTGTGATCCCATCACAAATTCTCTTATGCTGTGAATTATATTGCGGACATTCAGTAGATGAGTTTAAGATCCCAATCAAATACACAAACATGTATACTCAAATAGTGAATTATCATTTATTAAAATAAATGTTTACAATCATAAGGCGATTGCCTTAGGACACTTCTCTCATATCACTAACAAACTCCCACTTGGCCTAATGCCAATCGCTACGGTTGTTGGCTTTTTCGGGCCGCGAAAACCGCCTTTTCGTGTCGCGAAAACCGCCTTTTCGTGTCGCGAAAACCCCGAGAACCCAAAGCCATGGATCTCGTGCGAAGAAAAATTCCGAAACAAAAATCACGTATTCATTTCATGCTCAAAACTCGATCTACTCCTAGATCTAAAGAGGGATAAACCATTTTACCTTTGGTGCGTGCCCCGCTTAATCCCGCTCGCTCCTTTTGGATGTCGGATCTCTAGAACGTCAAGTGCCGTCCCTCTAGAAGTATCCACGCGAACAAAGTGGATGGAGGAAACCCTTTAGGTGTGCTAGCACCTTTCAAGGGTTCGGCCAAGAGGAGAAGAAGAAGAAGAACACCAACACTTGGAGGAGGAAGAAGAGAAGACACCCCATGAGAAAAATGGAACCAACATTTTGGTTTTGTTCTCTCATTGTGGCCGGCCACATAATGGCCATTAATGGCCATTAAGTGGCCTGCCATAACCCCCTTTCAATTTCAATTCAAATTCAAATGGGGGGGGTTACAACCTTTGGAGATGATGTGGAGCATCATCATTGGTCAAATACCAAGCCAAGTCATCACTTGGTCAAGTCAAGGTGAGGTGGCCTTTTGGTCAAGTCAAACTTGTCTTTTATGGACTTTTCATATTTCGTCAAGTCAAACTTGGCTCCATTTCTTCTCCCATGTCAAGTCTAACTTGAAGTGGAACCAAGTCAAGTCAAACTTGATTTGGATTTGGGTCAAGTCAAACTTGCCTTTTATGGACTTTCCATATTTAATCAAGTCAAACTTGACTCCATTTCTTCTCCCATGTCAAGTCTAACTTGAAGTGGAACCAAGTCAAGTCAAACTTGATTTGGATTTGGGTCAAGTCAAACTTGCCTTTTATGGACTTTCCATATTTAGCCAAGTCAAACTTGACTTCATTTTTTTTTCTCCATCTATTTGTTCTTTGCGTGTGACCCTATAGGTTCTTGTAACGTTGGCAATGCTTCTAACCTCTTAGAAACATAAGCAATGAGCGGTATCTAGCAACACATCATTGCTACCCAAGTTACAAGAATGTTGAGATCCAACATCACCAATGTGACTACTAATTATGACTTTCATAATATGTGACAATGTCCTTCTATCGTCGATATCTAGATTGATCATCTATGAAGCATAGACCGTGTCATCCTCCAATCAATCTATGTGTCTTGAACTCCAAGTAGACTCACTATAATCAAATAAGCTCAATATCTCATATTGCCTTATTTGGGCATGGTCATGCACTTAGTGATCTCACTCTATCAAGACTATGATATCTCTCCCGTCATATAGGAGGGATAGATCCCATCTACATCACTCACATCCCTCCGCATAATTTGTTACATACCCAGTAATCGCCTTTATAGTCCACCCAGTTACGGGTGACGTTTGACGAAACCAAAGTACATAACTCCTTATGTAGGGAACTATGGTGACTTCAGGTCTAAGGACTAATAGTCATACTAATAGTCACATGAGAAAGTATATGACACTCATATAACGATCCATGATACTTTCTCATGGTGGGTCATTCAGTATACATTCTCCAATGCATATTCGTGTGTCAACTTGATATCTCATATCCATGACTTGTGAGATCAAGTCATCGTGTTGACCTACATGCTAGTCTCTATGCATTAACATTGTCCCTGAATGTTAATACTTGACTAGGAATAATTAAGAGTAGTGTTCTCTATATCATCTCACTATCGATTCAACCAATCGATTGATATAGATATGAACCTACAACCAAGGACGTTATTACACTTAGTTATTTGGCACCAATACAAGTAAGTATAATAACCATAATCAAATGCCTTTATATATATATATGAAATATGATACAATGAGTCCATACAACAACCATCACATGATTGGCTCTAGGGCTCTCACTAACAATCTCCCACTAGAACTAGTGCCAATCACTGTAGTATCTAATACCCAATGACCTAGTGTGACCATCATGCTTGGTCTGTGCCAAAGCCTTGGTCAAGGGATCTGCAATGTTAGCCTCTGTGGGTATTCTGCATATCTTCACATCTCCTCGATCGATGATCTCTCGAATGAGATGGAAACGCTGTAGTATGTGTTTGGTCCGCTGGTGTGAACGAGGTTCCTTAGCCTGCGCAATAGCTCCATTGTTGTCACAATAGAGCTGTACTGGGTCGGCTATGCTAGGAACCACTCCAAGCTCTGTAATGAACTTGCGGATCCAAACTGCCTCCTTTGCTGCCTCAGATGCAGCAATGTACTCAGCTTCTGTTGTAGAATCAGCAACTGTATCCTGCTTTGAACTCTTCCAGCTGACAGCGCCACCATTTAAGCAAAACACGAACCCTGACTGCGATCTGTAGTCATCCTAGTCAGTTTGGAAGCTTGCATCACTGTAACCTTTTACAGTTAGCACCTCTTCGCCTCCAAATATCAAGAAATATTCTTTAGTCCTTCTCAAGTACTTAAGAATATTCTTGACTGCTATCCAGTGACGTTCACCTGGATCTGACTGGTATCTGCTCGTCATGCTCAAAGCATACGAGACATCAGGACGAGTACATAACATGGCGTACATGATAGATCCTATGGCTGAGGCATAAGGGATCTTGCTCATGCGGTCTCTCTCCTCTCTAGAAGAGGGACCTTGAGTCTTCGAAAGACTCACGCCATATGACACTGGCAGATTTCCCTTCTTGGAATTCTGCATGGCAAACCGTTGCAAAACGGTATCAATGTATGTACTCTGACTTAGGCCAAGCAATCTCTTAGATCTATCTCTATAGATCTTTATGCCTAGAATATAGGCTGCTTCACCTAAGTCTTTCATTGAGAAGGAATTCCCCAACCAAGTCTTCACAGACTGTAGTGAAGGAATGTCATTCCCAATTAGTAGTATGTCATCTACATACAAAACAAGGAAGACAACTGTGCTCCCACTAAGCCTTTTGTAGACACAAGGTTCATCTTCATTCTTGATGAAACCAAACTGTTTGATTGCATCATTGAATCGAAGATTCCAGCTTCGAGAAGCTTGCTTTAGTCCATAAAGGGACTTATGCAGCTTGCATACTCTACCAGTATGCTTTGGATCTACAAAACCCTCAGGTTGTGTCATGTACACTTCCTCGAGGAGGTTTCCATTCAGAAACGCAGTTTTGACGTCCATCTGCCAGATCTCATAATCGTGGTATGCTGCAATAGCAAGCAAGATCCTAATGGACTTGAACATCGCGACTGGAGAAAAAGTTTCATCATAGTCAATACCATGAATTTGCTTGAAACCTTTAGCTACTAGTCTACCCTTATAGGTATGTAGAAGTCCATCCATGTCAGTCTTTCTCTTAAAGACCCACTTACACCCAATGGGTTTGACCCCTTCAGGTGGATCAACCAATGTCCATACTTGGTTGGTGTACATGGAATCCATCTCGGATCTGTTGGTGCAGAAAGCACCCAAGTCAAACCTAGGTTTTGATATTGACAAAAGGGTTCAAAAGTTAAGGGTTAGTCGTTGTCTAACAAGTTTCTTGAGTTTATAGGAAAAGCCCTAGCGAAGGAATGCTAGGCACTGGCGAAGGACTGCCAGACAGGAAAAGACCTAGCAAAGGGCTGCTAGGCTCTGGCGAAGGACTGCCAGAATGGACAAGCCCTAGCAAAGGAATGCTAGGCACTGGCGAAGGACTGCCAGACAGGAAAAGCCCTAGCGAAGGGCTGCTAGGCACCAAGCGAAGGGAAGCTTGGCAACTCAAGACCTAGCAAAGGACTGCCGGGCAAAAGTCCAACTGGAGGAACCGGTTGGCATCAGGTAAATTCTCCCGAGAGGAGTAGGTGAGGACGCGTTCCCCTAGAGGGAACATTAGGCGTCGGTTCGACCTAGGGCTCTATTTTGGAGACCCAAAGTCAGAACCAAGACAGCCAAGGCTGTGTAAGATTAACTTATTAATTGCTATTTTGGACTAACCCTGGATGCAGGACCGAAGGACTGTGTTTCTGCAGCTCAGAGAGCCTCAAAAGAGTGAGGCAGTAGCTGAGCAGGGTGCCCCGGATGGTTCGGGCGCCCCAGAGTCAACCCAAAGTCAGCAGAGCAAGTAAACGCCCCGACAGCAGCACATTTGGGGGGCCCCGGATGTTTC